>DWMG01004066.1:0-11278 GCA_018244855.1 Elbella merops | reverse complement strand
GATAATGATAATGATGATGTTCACTGAGAAATAAACTTAGCTCTGTACACATTTTGCTCTTTGATGTATAATATATTTCACTTCGTTCCTTGCCCATTTTAATCTTGATTCATATATTTCGACTCCATGCCGGAATTGTTACTGTGATTCTAAAACCTTGGCGTTGATTTCAAGTAATGCGATAATAATTAGGGGCACAGTGCATCTGATCGTCATCATAATCATCAACCTTTTTATAATTCTTCTGTTCATTATGAATATTTTCTGGTAACTAGAAAGGTAAGGAAATAAGCCTTTTATCTCTCGGATTATTTGTATAATGTAATTTTTTAGTACAGACTACTTTCTCTTTAATTATTTACTTGTATAAATATAATCTGTATCTTTTCAAATCTAAATGACACAGGCAAGTATGTCAAGTTTATAAAATTGGTTACTGTGGGGTCCCGGACAGATACTCACGATCAAGAGGTCCTGGGAACAGATCTCGGATCGGGTAATATTGGATTTTTCTAATTTAGAATTTCTGGTAGTGACTCGGAGTCTGGATCTGTGCCCGGTGGATGGCAATAGGCTCACCACCTATTCCATAGGACTTAAACGTAACTGGTGAAACGTGAGAATATATTACATTCCTCTGCCTGTCCCTTCGGAGATTACAGGCGCGATGTTACGTTTTTTTACAAAATATCAACATTCAGCTCATCCAAATATAAGTTTACTGGTAATACAAAGTTTACTGGTACAGTGACTGCAAGCGCGAATGCTCAGCAACAAGTCCTGGATTCCTGGAGTCCTGGGTTGTTCTAAATTGAAATTTCCAATCGTAGCTCGTATTACGGACCTGTGCTTAGTATATGACAGGCTCGTCCCACTATTCTCGTACATGGGACTGATAACATAACGGACGAAAAGCTGAAGTGTACTACATGCAAGGTGATATTATTCGTATAAAACACGATGCGGGTACAACACAACCGTATCCGATTGTGTTGCCACTGCGACCGCAACGCTGTGACGTGATCCAAAACCTCTGAAATAAACCAGAAACTGCATCTCTGTGACCGCACAAGTAATCATTTCAGCTTTTGTACTTATAAATTCGGTTAGTGCCGTATCTTTTATCAAATTTCAGCCAGATGATAAGTCGAAAAGGTTATTAGATATTTCTTTAGGTGTTCCGTTATATGATGCAAGTTGAAATAGTAATTTCAATATTGTAGGTAACATACATTGACATGCTGATTAATATTTGATTATTATTAATACTGTATTTAGTTACATTGAATATCCGAATTCATAAAAAAAGATATTTTATACATCTACACCGTTAATCGTAATTACTCGTACTTGTATTATGTACGAAATTATACTATTGTGTTCATAGTAATTTTTAAGCTAATTAATCAAAATTGTTTCAATTTATTTGAGCAACGGTACGAAGTCAAACCGCAAATCCTTGTTCCCACAAGCCGTCGTGGTGAACAGAGCTCCTATAAGTCAAGCGTCATCCCGGCCAATTGTTTGTGATCCTCTTACAAAATCTCCGCCTGAATCAGTTCCGAGCCTCAGATCCATGAGGCAGACCGAATCGTTCATGAATAAAGATTAATTTTTCATTACTAACAAATATTGTACATATAAACATATTGACAAGTTATTTCTAAAAAGAATAAATGGAATTTCACAATTATTTTAAAAATTGTATTGATACACTGACACGTTTCTTCTCAATTATCATTCTCTTGATATACGCACGCTGGTTTCGGAAACTTTCGACTCCCCCATCAGCCAGTATCTGACCGATTCGTTCAAGTTACATGAGTCTATTTTCATTAAAACTTCCGAATATATTAATCTATTATCTCCTTTGTAATAAAAGTGATATAAGTGGATGGATACATTAGAAGTCAGGATTTAATTATTACATCTACCAGAAGCAGTTATCAGTACTTGTATTGTTCAAAGTAGATCGCTCACAAGTTTAATTGAATCCAACTTGTTCGATTTGAGGCGTTTCGGCTCATTCCCGGGTATTTCACGCTTAACTTTCTATCCAACAAGCTTGTTTGAGGATGGGGATTGTTAGGAGTCGTTAGAAAAAGAATATTATTTATTTACAACAGGCGAACTTTTGGCAACCCTTACCAATCATCCTTTGGTGTCAGTGTAAATGACCGTAATAAATGTACATTTATGAATTAATGCTTGATTTAGACAGCGGTGGGATACATAGAGCTGAAGATTGAGCAATGGAGTAAGCTGATAAATGGGAGTAAGCTGATGAAAATGGTAATAATGATCCTCCTTTTTTGAAGTCGGTTAAAATACAATACATATAAGCACAAACGTGAATAATGAAATAATCAGTAACAGCGGGATAAAAGGGATGGACTGGACATAAAATAGATGGGAACCATAAGCCAGGATAAACAGGACAGCTTAACATTAGTGATGAATAGAAAAATTAAGAACCCAAATAAAATTGATTTTGTGGGTACGTAATTATATCAATATATTAAATAAAAATAGGTATTACTGTGAGCTATAAAGCAATTTACAAATAATGGATTGTCAGTCCCCATAGCGTGATAAAGATAAGCTCAGTACTATAAATTAATTGTTTGTTTCAATTACATCCAGTTACTACCAGTTAATAGTTAGCAAATGGTTGTGAACTTCACATAATGTTCCAATATAAACTCAAATAACCATCAATTGTCACTTAATTTATTTCAATATTTCTTAACTTTTTTACTATTAAATGCTTCATGAGTATTTATTTATACACATGATTATAAATGAATCGACTTAACTCGCGAGCGTTTTTCGGGATGGCCCTATTAGTTTCAGACCTGTACGAGGTTTTTCCTCATGAGCTCCCGGCGCTTGCAGCGAGATCGCGGCAGAGACTGTTAGATAATTGGGACAAGTGTTAGATTACTTGAACGCATTGTTAACAGTTAAGTTAAGGCGTTAGTTTGCGGAAATCCATTGTTAATAGTTATTTCAAGTGGCCAAGTCCATATCCCTGAAAATGCTTCCTTTTGGGGCAAATATTGGTAGTACCTATGATTGTGTACACTTTATATATTGTACACCATTTTACTTTGCATAAAGCCCAAAACATTGTGGAATAATTTTATCTGACTTTGACTGTTACCTTCTTCCAAGAATTAATCACTTGTACACTGAATACTATCAACAGCACAATATTTATTAGAATCCAGTAATGTTTGCCTTTCGCAGACTATTCTAACTGAAACAAAGCCGGAGCCTGAAAGGATCCAACTTTCAATGGATTCCGAAGTCTATTTCAAATTAAGCACAACAGATTTGTAGGGCTGCCAACTTTAGTTATTGTTACTGATTTTGAAGCCTACAGAGTTAAGGTTTTAGATCTGCCCCAGTTTGAAAGTTTCAACATTATAATTTTAAATGTTCTAGAACCTTCTATAGCTTCGACAGAGGAATGACCAGCGTGGTATTTATTCATGAACGTTTGTTCCGGTTTCAAGCCTTTTGTCTAAATACTCTAACAATAGATACTAGACATTTCTAGCCAGTGCTTAAATGTCAATGATAACTATAAATTAAATTAAGAAAATCAACCTGTATTTAATAAACTAAAAATCTATCATTATATAGAACTAAACTTTATGTATGAAATTGGAACCTCTTTCAAAATTCCGAATTGAAATTCCGATCGTCAATAATTTGTCTGTGTCTAGTATAATTAATCAGTGTGTCTCAACATACAACCTATATATGAACTTCCCTAAGTAATAGAAAAATGCATGAAATGTTCATAAATCAACACCGTTGGTTCAATGGAATCGACCCGATATGGAAAAGATATAAAAATGCAAAATATGGAAAATTACGGCTGAAAATGATGGAAATATCGATGGAAAATGCGCAATCTACCTATTAATATCTACATTGAACAAAATTTTGTATCGCTTTTTAAAGATTATATGCGCTCGGCCGACATGAAATTTGACATAGTTAAATCTCATATAGGGAAGGAAGCTAAACATTTTATATGTTAGGTGGTACAAAAATACAAATGAAATAGAGAAATACATTCATACTATCAATGTCAGACACAATAATGTAACTATGATCAAAACCACACCTGAGCTACCACTAGGCAAAATATTAAATGGAGTAGCCTGGAGAATGGCCACAAAAAATCAGTTCCGAACCAAACGACGCTAACCCTAGTAGATTAAGAAAGTAACTTGGTGACAAACGCAAGGGAGAGTATTTGTACTGGGTTCGTTGAAAACAAGTTGTTAATTCATTTTCGGTTCAGGATGAGATTGTACTTGGATACACAAAAGGGCCTCATTTGAAAGCCAAATTTATAAGGGTTAGCCGAACGATTTGATTGGAAAATTGTCGCAAATCGCAATTTTTTTTTTACTTTTCGGAAATCGAACGGTTGAAATTTATTCTTTTAATTTGAATCGTTCTATTTTTGAATGGCAATATAACCGTCTACGTTCAGTGAGTTCGTTGAAATTATAAAAAGAAATCCTCTCATAAAATAACCGCCCATGTTGTGTGCAAATCTATAAAATCGGCATTTAATGTTCTGGTGATACCAGCTCGATGGTTTTCTGATCAACTTTTACTGCGGCCATATATTTTTAGAATTATTATGAAGTTATTGTTATTAAGAATATGAAACATAAAACTGTGCTATGGCAACATTTTTGCTTAATAATTTATTAATTGTTTATGTTACTTTGTGGGAAGTTTTATTTTTTATAAGCCATCTCGGGAACATCTAAAAAAATTTCATTGCAGCCCAGTTGCGTATATGATCTTATAACTGACATGGGATATTTTTAGTATATAAAAGTGTCCAAAAGTGAAACGACAAAAGGCCTAATGGTGATGAGAATGATGATGATGAGGATAAAGAGGATGATGACCAATTAAAACGCGCAGTAATAGTGGTATAATAATGATGGTAATGGTTCCATAAATCAGGTTATGTCTAACTTGAAATGAGGCTCTGTGTGAGTTCCCCGAAGATATTATTATTATTATTCCACTCGACTTACAAATATTTGAAAGACATATGACAAAAAGAGAATAATTGACTTAAACATAAATTCATTTTTATTTTAGTATACCACACAAATAAATAACGCTTGTATATTTCTATTCATATTCATCGCACCATTACAAGTAATGTCATCATATATTCTGTATATATGTTCTAACGTAACATCACGCCTGTAATTCCCGAAGGGGTAGGCAGAGGAATGTAGTACACCCCACGTTTCACCAGTTACGTTTAAGTCCCACAATGGAATAGATGGTGAGCCTATTGCCATACACCAGGCACACATCCTGACTCCGAGTCACTATTAGAAATTCTAAATAAGAAAAATCCAATAGTACCCGACCTGGGATTTTAACCCAGGACCTCCCGATCGGCAGTCGCGTTTGCAACTACTCGACCAACGAGTCAGTCAAATATATGTTCTATATTACATTTTGTTTATTATTCATAAATTAATAAGCTTTCTCGTTTACTCCCCTATGTGGAACAGCTTGTGAAGTTGCGACTGAAATTTTTTTGGTCTCACGCATAACTTTTACGTTGGCTGTCGTAAACTTGCTCAAGTGCTTGATTCGGTTTTATGAAGACGAACTTGGTCTGACTCAAAACGGGGGTCTAGATTAGTGTTTTTATAACCCAGACCTGAATGAGGGTTTGGATTACATGAAGGCGCAGGTAGTACCCACCTAGTGGTCTAAGCGACCTTATTTTGATAAATTTCAACTCCAAGAAGAACATTTTGGCAGAAACTACCTTTAACCGTCTTGAAGTAGAAACACGATTTGAAGCTGTGGTTGTACGAAAGGAATGAATGAATAAATACATATCTTCTCAAATAGATTCATTTTCATCTATAATTCAGTAGAAATTAAACAACATTGGAACTATTTTCGCTTAGCTGCACTGAGGATTGTATGAAGGTTCTGGTCCATATCACACACCTCGTCAGTTCAATTATTACGAGCACATTAGCATTGACGGGACTAGACGATAACTATATGGAAATTCACGCTTGATTAGTTCACATTGTAAATCAGAATCATCTCTGATTGAATCAAACAGAGTTAATGAGGTGCTAGCTTAGTAATATTCAATACACGTCCAGCAGACCAGTTTTTGTCACACAATACATTATTTGGACTGTAGCTATGGTCTATGGGTTACGTAATTATTAAATCAAGCATCTACTAAACACTTTTATTTAAATGAATTTAAATGCTTTTGTTAATAACAGTGCATTATAATACTTATTAAAAAAAAACTTGGATTTATTATATCTTTTAACATCTAATTGTGTGGTGTTTCCGTTGCTGCTACTAAGGAACTCATTCTATCTCACTCACACAGCTATTAAATCATGTATTTCTCTTTTGCTTGTCAATTTAATGAATGATTGTTCCAATTTCAAATTTTAAATAACGTTCATTGCATGATCTGAACTTCGTTTTGTTTTCGATATGTAGGCTTTTTGTTTTTCTCCCGCCTTTTTTCACTAAAAGTAATACATAAATTTTGCTCCGGAAATCGTATTAGTCGGAAAAAAAAAAATTTAATAGATATCCTTGCAAAATAACATAAATCTGTTTTTATAACAATTTTCAGTTAGTAAATAATAATAATGTAACGACCCGACTTAATAAAAGATTGTCACTACTTACATTATTCTATTGTTCTATTGTCTTATTACGATGAAAAGTCAAACATAAAAGCAGCAGAGAAGTTATGCAGCCAATTATAATAGAAGGTGTAATATCAGCAATTGGACATAAAAGTGGGAGAGCTAACAAACGGGCGGAACAGGATATAGAAAATAACTGGCGAGCGTCTGTTATAACGGAGCGCGATGGAAATAGACATATTGAATGTCATAATTAGTAATGACATCCTGCCGTAGACATTACTATCCTCGTGTCGTGTTGTCTAAGAAATGTTATGGACGGTATGTTGTAACATATATATTTTTTAAATTTTGTATTGGATTCTGTATTGGATTTTAATGCTGTACTGCTTTCGATTTTGTTATTAATTATGATAAGCGTAGATATGTGTAATGTATATAGAATTACACAAAAATAAGCTTTTTATTTCCACATAAATGTTACTGTAATTCGAAACCTGAACCTGGTGAAACCTGAGCGTGTACCTCCTGTGCCTACCCCTTCGGGGATTACAGGTGTAATGATACCTTTTTTATTACCACCTACATAAGTTTTGTAAGTCTGTACGTATAAATATTACTCTGTCGGGATGAGCAGAAACTAAAGATTCCCATCGGTTACAGTCCCTAGAAACTTCTTTAACCTCATCTGTCTTTCATCAGCCTTCATATATATTTGAGATAAATACAATTTTAGGCATTAAAATTGATTTATTCTGCCATCTTACAGCAAAAACTACTCCGTTCCTTATATCAAATCTAGCTGAGCCCTTGAACTCGCAACCGTTTCCCATACATCTCTTCCTCTCCCTCGACCCTTTGATCAATTAATGTTTTTTCCATCCTCTCACTGCACGAACCATGAAAAGATAGGGTGAATTCTAAACCATTAGGCTATCACTGTGATGCCCGTATATCTGCTTAAGCCAAGTAAAAGAACACGAAATGAAAATTATTAATATAAGTAATAATATAAATAAAGATTTCTTATCCAGAATTGAGGGCGCAAATTGAATTACGAGTACATTCCCCAAATAAGCCAAAAGACATCTTACTAATTTTTTTAGTTTTGATTCATACATTATCCAATGCCTTGCCTTATGGTTTGAGCAAAATACTTTAAAGTTTGGTCAGATATTTAGACTACATTAAAATTTAATTAAGAGATTTATTCGTTTGACTCCATTTTATAATCTAAAAGAATTTTTGAGATGCATAGTAACGATTACTGATTTAATTTGATTCATTGACATAACAATAATCTGATATTTTTTGATACACTTATGTAATTATTTGTAATGAGCTGAACCCGCGACTTCGTCTTCGTTGCTGATTATATTAACAATGTATTTATCCGCGGAGGGAAAACATCAAAAAGGTCGGAAGCTAAAATGTACCTACTTTGCTTTGCTTTCGTTGGAAACTATGTTATTAGTTTCATAGTTTGCTGCTAATGTATATAACTTGTATAACTTGTCAGTAACGCGAAAGCAAGCGATGTATAATTGACCGTCACAGGACTCGTACTGCTTATAAATATCGTTATATCTAAAAACTTTAATAACATTATATTAAATGAAGATATCGCAATAGTTACTGATAAGGGTCAAGTGTCTAAGAAATTAAACTTGAAGAAATAATTAATATATATCTACTATAGTTTTTCGGTGACGCGCTCACAACTGCAGACCTCATTTTATTTATATATGTAGATAGCTATAACATCTAATTGTTCCGTCTGTACCTATGTATCTCTCTACTTTTATATTTTCAATATGTTGTTTGTTTTTAACTGTATTTACGTTTCGTTTGTTTTCAATATATCATTTTTTCCTGTACAATGTTTGTCGCAACTGTTCATACAAAAATAACCTCGCTCTGTGAACGGTTCGCTTTTGATGGCATTCCCAGAATCGTTCGCCTCTCTGATTCCATTCATCGTTCGAAATGGATTCCAATTTTGGATTCGAACGCGACAGTTGTAAATCTCAGCTCATCACTCACATTTAATAGTGTGTGAATATTCTGGTTCTATGTTAATAATATTGATGTGGGCATCACGACGTCATTTATTTAAAACTTCCCTGATATATGAAATAGTATCTCTGACGAGGATTCCTTGGAATCAGCTTACACTAGTCGTTTTGTTTTATCTGTGTGGCTAACACCACGAAATTTTTTATCTTTACTTTAAAAAATCTGGATCTGTATTTATTAATGTGTTATTCTAATTTATGCGTTCTTATTGTAATCAATAAGAATTTTGCATGCACAATTACTTACGAATTAACTATAAAACCTTTTACAACCATCAATGTCCATCTTTGTCATTACTGTGTAAAAAATAGACACATATATTCACAGCAAATTCCTTACTGGGTAGGTGGATACTTATGAGTTACGTATTTGTTATAACTTTCAGATTGTTATTATGACAGATACGTCATTATATCAGTTTATCTGCTGCCGATTTTCTATTGCAAAATATGAATAAAATATCAAATTGTATCATATTCTTTCAACAATCCTTTAAAAATGCACGTCGAACTTCCGAACTCTTGCCTATAATTCCCGCAGCGCTACGCTGATTGCCTTAACAAACACTAGAATACAAACGAATCCTCGTACCTATATCCAACGAGCATACATTGATGCAAGCGAAATAAAGCCGTATGTCTGCATTAATGTAAGAATTATAGTCGCCTGTACGAAATTTGTAAACTGTATCTAATGATAGGCAAATTTGAACTTTATTTTAATGGTAATAGATTCCAAGTAGTTTTATATATTATTGTTTTTTTCTTGTTGCCCTACGGGCTGGTGATTAGCTTTTTTCCCCGTTCGAAACGGCAACGGCTGCGACTGAATTCGCGGTAAAAATGTGCGGGAAAACATTTTCTTGGCGGTTTTATTGGTGCTGTACGCCATATTGATTCTGATACTTGTACATTGGAATGGACGTTTCATTATATATTTTCGTTTGCTTTTCCTCTGCTTATTTTAATGATATTTAAATTTTGTTTTTAAAGCCAATTATATTATCCATTTTAATGTAGTTTATACAAATGTAAGGATATATTTTGGTTAAACTTAGCTACGACCCCAGCAGGATAAATCAATGAAATATATTGATAAGTATTTTTCGTGATGTCCGTATCAACGTCGCTAATGTTAAAGTCTAACAATGCATTCTCTTCTCGCTTATCAAACAAATGATAAAGTCGGGCTCAAAGGGTCATCTCAGCTACAAAAATATTGCAGCTTTTTTGAGCAACTTTTTCGGCAAATTTTAAATGTTCAGAAACAAGAGTTACCACGGAGTCTTCCAACAGTATTGCCTCAGTAATCTACATTGTACTAAAACACGGTTGTGTGATATTACTCTATATCATCATTATCATCAGCCAGTTTCCGTCTACCGCTAAACATGTGAATGTCCAATAACGCACCAATTAGATCGATCTTCAACTCTTCATCTTCTTACATTATCTAAATGGAACTAAAAATAGTGTTAAGTTGAGACTCATATATGCCCGCGCTCAAGTATGTAAAATAGAATGCAAAATTTTTCATTATTTATACCAATTACTGCTTCCAACATATAATAAGAGATTTAAATTTTCCTAGACAGCCATTAATTCTAATTTTAATCACAAGTGCTAATGTATCCATATTTTGTTAAATAAAATTACATATTTGTATATGGCAACACCAGTATTCTACTAGCGATAACTGCATGTAATTATCACACTCCGAGCGCCTTTGTCTCGGTAGCTGTTTGGTGCAGACTTAGTTAATTTGGTCTGAATCTTAGTACACATCTAAACCACACACTCTTATGTTAACCCAGATACGCTTCATTGCATTATTAATTATCTGTATATATTATAATCTATAACACTATGGTATTTTAATTTAAATAAAAGTTGTTATCCGTTTAAATTATTTTATATTGGCCGTACGTTTAGTGTTGCTTTCGTACATAAATCATTTGACTATTATAACAAACGAGCACCACAGAATATTAACGCATTATTCCAAACATAGATTAAAAATCAAGGCATTAATTTTTCGTAATCTATACGCATAGAAATGCTTTAATTATTAACAGCCAGTATTTAATAAAATCACTAGAAAGAATAGCAGATGAAAAAATTACCAAATAACAATCCGAATGGAAGCAGGAGCCGAGGAACACCAATACACATATCTCCACCAAATAGGTCAGATACTGATTGACAGAGTCACAAATTTCCGAAACTGAATTATTTAAATAAAGTGAGAAATTAATAGAGAAGAAGCAAGTCAGAATCGTAAGGAGAGATATATTCTACATTCGGAACTCTCTGTCTACCCAGTAAAGGACCTGAAGTGATGATTTAATAACAATAACATAAACTGTTTCAATAACGTATGTAAATACTGATCGCGCGTTCCCTTTTCAAAATGATTGTGTAGCGAAATTAGTAACAAGCAATTTACTGGCAACTATTGGAAACTATTAAAATATTCATTCGCAATTTCTCCACGTTAATAACAAC
>DWMG01004065.1:0-11278 GCA_018244855.1 Elbella merops | reverse complement strand
TGGTGTACGAATCGCGGTTGAAAATTGTGTTAAATTTGAATCAGGTGCTATAATTATTAAAATTGAAATTGTTTTTAAAAAAAATACGATTCTCAATATTCTTCATTGTGTTACATAAAAGGTTTTTTAGAACGAGTACTTAAATATTAAATATAAATATGGCGTAATGTCTCATAGTTAATTATAACGCAATCTAAGATAATAAAATTAAAAATGCAAATAAATATTTAATTTAATCTACTTAGACGCAATTGATCCCACTCCAGGCAATTCATAATAATAATTAATTTAATTACTTTACACAGTAATATACATAATCTTAATGTGTATTTTACATTATGTAGATAAGTATACTTATTAATGTTTATAATTGATGCTAGAATTTATTCAATTTATTTGCTGTTATGAAATGCTGCGCGTACGATTTCGCTGTTCAACGCGAGTGTACATTTCAATGGACCCTTTTTCTTCCAATGTACATGAGTCGTTCATCACTTCACTATATAACGTAACAGTATTTTCTGATCGTTTGAACACTATTTGGGGCACTGTAGCTTACGCTGGTGTGTTTGGGGCACGCTGGGGTGTAGGCCCGGGGTCCCGCCCGGGCGAGGCGCGTCACCCTCAGAGGTAGTTGGGTCGCGACATGCAACAGAGCACGCCCATTCCTTTGTATAACGAGCCTCTCCTCTTGTTTTTCCACAAACCGTTGACGTCGTCGCCTTTCAGCGCAACGTTCGTTTCTGAAACAAAGTCTGCGTTTTAACGATGCGTGTTCATCAAAAACTTTAACAATGATCTCCAAATACTTGTCCTCATTAACACACACAATTAATTCTTGTCCTCATCACACGAATACTCGTGACAGAACTGAATTGAACCAATGGTAATCAGGTGCAATAACCACTGAATCAATAGCTCAGTTAGTCAATTAAGATCGAACTTGAAATACGAGTTTGATATAATTATGGGATCTCAGCATAATTTTTCTTTTCATTATTGCATCGCTATATCAGATCTATGTTAGATGTCCCCATCATGGAATATGTGGGAGCTTATTGCAATACACCGGACATAAAGACTGACTCTGAGCTACTACAAAAAATTTCAAGTTAGAAAAACCCAAGAGTCTAGCAGCTAGGAACCGAGTCTAGTCGAGTACCTAGGAATCGAACCCAGGAACTCTCGCTCTGCAGTCGCGTGTGCACGCATTCGACCAAGGAGGCAGTCAACCTTCTTAGTCAATTCGCATTTATGTATAAGGGCCGAGAAGACTCGAAATAGAAATCCTACTCCAAGGATAGCGAATAACAGAATGTTGTGGACGTTCTAGAATAAGCGTATAAATCTCCGCATTGCGCATTGTACTTAATGTCAGATTCCGAGCGGAGTGGAGTTCATACATCTCTAATCCCTTTATGTAAATCGACACTTGTCTTGGCTCAAAGGGGTTATAAGGCATAGCAGAGAAAGAGGATTTGCTGAAATGACATTTGTTATAATCAGACTTGTTTATACCTGTTCAATATAGCCTTAAATGTCCTATCATCGGCCTGTTTAATTCCATTGTTGGACATAGGCCCCATAATGAGTGCCATCTCCCTTGTTTACGGCTTTCTACATCCGTTTTCCTTGCAGTCTTATAATTAAACGTTACATAACTATTTTTTAAAATAAACATAAAATATCATTAATTGGTGGTCTCGGGTTCGAATCCAGCAAACGCGTATATTTTGATAATTTAAGTGCGCTTAAGATTTAATATGATTAGCGAGAAGGCTTAAGGATATATCAAGAACAGTGTGTCTCAAAATTCTTGATAATGTTCTATAAGGCGCGTGAAATCTGCCACACTGGAATAGGCTGGTTTGTAAAACTTATCTTCATATCAGAAGAGACTCGTGACCGGTCCTCGTAGAACGGTAGAAGAGTTCATGATTAATAAAAAATCAAACGATACAAAATGTTTCAGTATAAAAACATTTAATATTTTATTTGAACTATTTATTAGAGGTTTTAATATTACAGGAACCGTGAGTTAAAATTATTTCTTTTTAATTTGTTTTCCTATTAAATTCAACATTGGTATTGTAAATAGATTTTTGTACGTCGGGAGTGAGGTTTGATTTTCAAATTCAATTTAATTTTCACACTAAAATAATATAGGTATTAATAAATAAATAGCCATTCGAACTGATAAATAGCCATTCCAATTTATAAATAGCCATTAAAACTTAATCTTAAAACTTAAAACAGCCATTAAAAGGTATAAAGCTCAACAATACGTGTTAATTTTGTAAGTAAAGACGCCGCGACTAATTATTTTATTTTATTTTATTTTATTTTATTTTAATCTCAAAATCCACAGCTCTTAATTTCTATATGTTACAGAGTATTATAGTTTAGTCTTAAAGCCAATAACGGATTTACATTTTATAGTTTACATTATATTTTATAGTTTACATATTTATAGTTTATTTTTACATTTTATAGTTAGCGTAATCGATGTCTCCGTTTGAGGAATGAAATCAGTTCATGCTATTCTAATCTCTTTATGTAAATTGACACCTCTCTCTTGTTTCTGACGTACGGCTCAAAGGCGGCCAAGGAATAATTCAAGGTGGAATGGCAGCACAGGAATCCAAAATTATGTGGTATTGTTTGATTGTTTCATGAATGGGATGGTATTCGTAAAGGTGTCGTATAATGTCGACTGTAATGTCAGATGCTTTTAATGACTTTCGTCACAATACTTACCTACCTCGGAGTTTGGACGAATTTAAACTATGCATTTACTCTATACCAAAGAACAATTGATACAGTAATATTTGTAAATGTTGTATTCAACAGTAATTCACTTTGAAGATAAGAAGGAATACTTAAATAAGTACTTGTGATAAGTACTTTTGTTGATAGAAGATGTTATTTTTATAGTACATCACTAATTTCGATATGTTCACTGATTTTAACTACTTCAGTCATTTTTAAATAATTATATAGTATTTAGTGAATATTATTTAGTGAATAGTATTTAGTGAATATTATAAAAAATACCTAAGTGATTCAGGTTCTCCTGTTGGGGTAGGTACTCCTGTATGTCGCCCACTATTCTCGTGATCTCTTGCGTATCCTTGGCGATGCTGCAGAGCTCCTCCTGATTGAAATCCGGCGTGATTTGTTTGCAGAGTAGGATTTGACTTATCACGTTTCCGAAGTTTGAAGGCCCGGCTCGATTTTCTGTAAAGAAACGATGTATCAAGCATTGTTTGTTTTTTTTCGTATACAACAATTAATATAATTTAAAAAAGTATTCTCTGTTAGTCTGTTCTGCATGATAATAAATAAACATTATTTAAAATGTGTATACAGAAATAATAGACGTTATTAGAAGTTTTATTACAATAAAAATAAATAATAATCGACCCATTTAACATCCTACTGTTGGAATATGAGTCTCTTTTCATAATGAACAGGTTAAGGCCATATTCTGCCACGCTGGCCACGTGCGGTTTGGCACACTTCACATACCTTAGAATTTTTTTTACAAATGCTAAGGTGTGCAGGTTTCTTCACGATGTTTTCCTTCACCGTTAGGCAGTGATATTTAAACTTATATTTAAGCTTGATTATAGCAGCAAGTAATATAATTATTCAAAGAAATGTACGCACACCTTGCGCACTCTATACACCTGGCATTCTTTTTTTTCCGTCTACCCTTTAGTCATTCCACTGTTGATATATGGGTCTCCTCTCATATTCAAAACGTCAAGCTCATTCTCGTGTTATAAAGCATGACGTGTATTGTTCTACTGACAAGTGCAAAACAAGTACCATAGTAGGAAGTCATATCCATAGGCACAAGTTGCACCAGGCGGTGGCATTTGGCGAGTTCCCGCAGCAGCAGCTGCGACATGAAATAGAGCAGCACCAGCTGAGGCTGCTCCGCGCACCCCTCGTTGGTAGACCTGGAAAATCTTCAGTGAGCACACTCGAAACAAATACTTAGTCGTCTGTTTGTCGATCGAGTTTTGTGGTTTACAAAGGGTATATGACTATGCCTTAAAATAACAGTATTGATTGTTTAATGCTAAGCTACTGATTCATCGTTTAAAGCTAAGCTGGTCTTTAATGTTGCTTAAAGAACTAATTAACGTAAGTATAAAGATGGTACCTTAAATTTCATGGTTGTCCGTAATTGTTGGGTTAATGATATGATTAAGTCAAATAAACAAATTAATTTAACTTTTCTTTAGTGACAATCAAAATAAAATATCAACTTTGTAATTAAATTCATAAGTGAAAAACTATGTTAAAGCATTATCTCCAGGTCAAAGTGAACAAAATAATGGCTATTTGTTACTGGCAACACGATTTTAATGTTAAAACCCAACTCACTTTTGAGAAAATTGAGGATTCAATATTTTATGATCAGCGCAAGTGATTTCTTGTATGTTCAGGTGTAAAAATGTACATACAGATACCAATGTAATATATGTTATATGGACATACGAATATATGTACATATGAGTATATACTAGTATATATGTTTATCAGGCCTTTAGTTGCCAAAGTCTATACCTTGTCCAGTTTGGGATCAGATTTCCGTAATTATATAGGTATAATATGTCGGACGATCTGTAATTAGTTATTTAGTGTTACTAACATATGCGTAAAAAGATTCGGTCCTAAGAAGCAGCTTAGACAGAACGTATTTACTTGACAATTATATATGATAATAGCAACATAATCTCGGTACTTAGTTCTCTGACATGGCAACGCAGCTGCAGATTTAATAGTTATTAACCGTCATCAATATTCACGAGATTGAAATGAGTGTCAGAACATTCTTTGAATTATCTACGGTGTTAGACAATAAGCAATAGACAATAAAGGCAGCCTAAATTTGACTTTACTTTCTACCAATACCCCCTAATGCTCTAACCGGATTGGACTAACATAAATGGACTAACATAAATGGAAAAACATAATCACTTAGGCGAATTCGGCCGAAATAAATATTTTTCTAAAACCTTTATTAAAGTTTCTATATATTAATTGATTAATGCCGGCAAAGTTAATAAAGTTGCGTTAATTTTCAACAACCATCACGAAACAGAGTTGCGAAATTTCATAAAAGTTTTATTAACGTCTAATTTATGTGTCATGGCAACATTTGTTACATTTTTTGTATTTATCTTTTAACATAAACAGGACTTAAAGTAAAATGCGGGTGTATGCTTACTTTAATAACGATTTATCCCTTTAAAAAACAGAACTTTCTCATACGACTCCGTCAGTCTGGATTTGTGCCTGGGGTATGGCAATAGGATCACTCCCTATTCTACGGTGGGGTATATAACTTAACTGGTATTGGTGGGCGTATACTACTTTTCTGTCTATCCTTTCGGGGAAATACAGGTCTGATGTTATATAGCAATACAATTATTATTTAGGGAAATATACCGAGAAACGTCCACAAGTGATTCTCACACAGATTGAAATATTAATGTTTAACTCAAATTATATCGTACCTACACAGGCAATCCAATGAATCCGAAAATAATTAAACAGGTGTAGGTACAGAATGAATATAAAATCGTGCATTAAGGTTTTACCCTCTGATTACATAAATATTACAGAAAATATCGCCGTGGGAGTCAGTGGTTAAGATTTAAATCTAAAATCTATCTATTACATTAAAAAGTATACACATATTTTAAAAATAT
Organism: Elbella merops; assembly: GCA_018244855.1. Taxonomy (NCBI): domain Eukaryota; kingdom Metazoa; phylum Arthropoda; class Insecta; order Lepidoptera; family Hesperiidae; genus Elbella; species Elbella merops. Next base: position 5,552 of record DWMG01004065.1, on the reverse strand, counting down.
TATTATCATATTATGTCGCCCGCTCCCTTTTTACCCTTATCGCTTACGGGTTAATCACTATACATTGGGACAAGAATACGAGGTATGTACATACGAGGGTACGTACGTACCTACACATCGTTGTAAGAACCGAAAAGCGCGGAATTTTGAACCTTGCGGGCTTAGTGGGAGGCCGCGCTAGCTAGGCACCGACACATTCCTGCGAAGATCCTGGAGAACTCCTATTAGCAATAGAAATCCCAAATAATTCATTATCTTATCCAGGATAAAACATTGGTACATTATTATCATAAATAATCCTGTTACTGTTCTACCGCCGGATATGAGTGTTGGGTGAAGTAATATCGATTGCGTAAAGTAAATTATTTGTATGTATTATAGTTTCATTTAAATATCTATGTGTCTTACTTCAAACATTATTCTGACAGAACTTACTTCAATTGTTACTAAATGATCAACTTAAATATCTATATCTATATCTAAATATTGCTAACGGTGAAGGAAAACATCGTGAGGAAACCTGCACACCTTAGAATTTATATAAAAAAAAAAAAAAAATCTAAGGTGTGTGAAGTCTGCCCACCCGCACTTGGCCAGCGTGGCAGACTATGGTCTTAACCCTCCTATTTGAGAGGAGATCCGTAATCCAGCAGTGGAATTGTAGTGGGTTGAAAAAAAATAAAAATAAAAAAATTATTGAAGAAGGTTCGGGAAGAACCCATTAAATACTAATATCCAATTTTATTTAACAAATTTAGCTTCATTGTCCTTACAGTGTGAAAAATAGAAGTTGCTATAAACCTGTGAAGTGTTTTGTGTTTTCAGTTAAACAAGGTAGACTTTGAAACATCTTTTGAAATGTAAATAATAGGGTTGTGTTAACATAAAGGCCCACGGACGTAATTTATCTTCTCAGTAGTTGTAAGATGGCGGTGGCCTCTTCCGCGTTGCTCACCGGAATTTACTTTTACAAGTATAATAATGGTACGAGATATAAATTAGATAGATTTGATAAATTAACACAAAGTTAACTAATTAATTAATTGATAATTTTAGTTTAATTCTAACTGAGCATCTATTAAGCGTCTATCTACAGGATTACATTGCTTGAGGGCTTAGTTTAAGCATGTATTGTGTGTTCAATCTTCGCCGAGATATTTCTGCGATTGGCGGGAATGTATGTAGAGGGATCTTGGTTGGGTCAAAATTTGTTCAAGCTGTCCAAAAAAAAGTACATATCTATATAGTTTAATAGAAATAATCATTGCTTAATTACACCCAATCTTTAGTCTCCTTTAGGTCGAATGCCTTTAAAAAAGTGCCACGTGATTATATTACATTTTGCCATAAAAAAATTGTCAGCTGCTCGTAATTAAAATAAAAACGGCATTGCTTAAAAACAGTTTTTCACGTTGAAAGTAAAATGGAATGTAACTTTTTCAATTGTAGTTTGAAATTTTAAGAGTTAATTTGTGTGAAATGAACGCGTTTCCGCCCGGCCGCTAGTGTGTTTGATAACTTCTTTTTGTTTATTAATAGTAGCTGAAACTGAAAAACTGGCGTTTATTTTTCACTCACTGATGAAACAGCGCAATACTTTATGTAAACAAGCGATAAAGAAGTTTATATTACGAGTGCGGTTATATTTCTCTACAAATTATATAACTATCAAGGTTGTACGTAACATCAGGCCTGTAATGCACGAGGGGATAGACAGAGGAAAGTAGAACACTTCCACGTTTCATCATTTACGTTTACGATCTACAATGGAATAGATGGTGAATCTATTGGCATACGCCGGGCACAGATTCAGACTCTGAGCCACTACTAGAAATCTAACAATATTCGACCCGGGATTTAGACATTCCAACATTGAAGTTCATGTATTTAAATAATCATATACAAACTAATTTTATGAGGAGAGATGATGGATATGATAGTTTAGATAAGATAAAATCTCGGCTGTATATCTCCGAAATAGTAGGTGAAGAAGAATGTTTCTCCAGTAAAAAGCGGCAGTACTAATGAGTACTCCCGCTCCCAGTTATTTTTGAGATATAACTGGTTTATGACATACTTTTGACATACTTCGCGCACATACACATACTCATTGCTACTACTGGGAATTTCGGTTAAGAAAAACCGAATAATACTTTGCTCGACCCCGGGATCAAACCTAGGAACTGTTGTCCAGCAATCGCACTTGCATCCACTAAACTAACGAGGCAATATAATAGTTTTATGACTCCTGAAAATATTTATAAACCTAGTGAAGTAAAGCGAAGCTAAGTACAAAGACTTTAAAGCTTTGATAAACGTTGCTAAAAGCTGTATTTCCTATCAAGATCCTAAGATTTATGAAGAGAAATATGAGAAGTGAAACTTGGTTATTTCCTATCTTTAAAGAGAGCAGGTGCGCGAATTGAATCGATATAACGTTCTGTGTAATAATGAAAACCATTTATATAAACGTGTTGGACCATTCATCTAAGCCGGCCATCGTTTTAATGGGCTTCGGTAACATTTTATTTAGCATTCACAGGGATTACGGTTAAACCATTGTTTCGAACAGTTTATAAAAGCCGTTTATAATTCACCAGATTTTGGGTAAAAAAGATTAATAGTATGAAATATGATTGTACAGTTTCGGTTCAATATTTTGAGCGCTTGAGACAAAACATCAAAAGTTTCTACTGAGTTATGACAAGAAAAGTTTCGTGTATAAACGTAAGACGTGACCGTTTTGACAAATTCTGTCTCGAAACGAAGTGGTGTCATGAGAGCATTTAAGGGTCTGGATATTTTAAAGAGAGAACATTTAAGTGTCTGTTAGAGGTCCAATGTTTATCGAGTTATTAATACGGTGCAAGACCATATTATTTTTGATATTATTACGCCAGGTCCCTTAAAGGGTGCTCAGTGAAATGAAGTAAGTCTACAATAGTATCAATAATACCGCATGGATTTTTCAAATGCAATATCAGCTATTAATGGATTTGCACAATAAAGTTGGTACGTTTTATATCCGGAATATACGATCAGCTGTTCGGGCCGACAATTTGCGAATATTTTCTATAGTCTTTTTTGCATTTGTTATAGTCGATCTAGTTTCGTTGCAGTTTTGTTTAAATACAATAGACTCGGGCCCGATATTTGTTCAGAACGTTTGAAGGGTCACTGAGTTGCGAGTGGTCAGATTTTCTATTTTAAAACGATTTAAAGTTGAATTGGTTTGGTTTCTAGTAATGGCTTCAAGTCTGGATCTGTGCGTTTGTCTATCTGTGGGTCTGAATGTTACTGGTGAGACATGGAAGTGTACTACACTCTTCTCTCTACCTCTTCGGGAATTACAGGCGTGGTTTTACGTTATGCTAAAGTCGCAAAATAATTGTGGAATAAACTAGTTTGGGTAAAAATATAAGTAGTTTTTGTTTATATCTATGGTTACATAAATACTGGCAGTTAAGATATGTATCACAATGATAAGCAATTTATTAAAGTTTTCCTAGATAAATGCTTTTGAAAAGTTCTTGAAATATAAATGGAAAATATCGTGTTGATGAATGTTATTAACGAAGAATATTATAATATTCTTCATTTTCATTATTCCTATTAATTCCACTCTTGAATATTCTACCTTCAAATGCTATCATAAGGAAATTTGCTACCTTGTCTTAAATTAAGAAAATGAACGAGGGGTAAATGATGCCCGTCACCCCGCTGATTACCCTTAGTTTATGCTTTGCGCGTTCGAGGGTAGTCATGGGGTCGAATTTAATAATATTATTTCGTGTTTCTAGTTTTTGGAAATAATTTACTGTAACGTTTAATAAATTTCGCGGCCTTTTCACATAACTTGTTGGTCATATTGCTTAAAAAAAATTCGAGTAATAATAAGTTCAGATAACTTGTAACAAGAGAGTTAAGTAGAAGACGGAGAACTACAAAACTTACTTGTAACAAGAGAGTACAAAGTATAGGCAGAAAAGCTGAATATAACTCACTTTTTACAAGTAGGCAGTACTAGCTGGCTGGTCTGCTTGGTGGCTTCCACGCACGCACGGCGCAGCCTTCGGACCCGTTCGCGCAGCTCCGGGCAGTCGTGGGGCTGGCCGATGTGGATGAGCAGGTCACGGAACAACGCCAATTGCACGTTGATCTCCGTTATCAGCTGCGGATAAAAACGGCTAATTAAAATCTTGCTACGAATTAAGCATCTTTGCAATAGACTATTATTGCTATATCATCACTCCGGGTCCCTAACGGTGTATGGAGAGAGCACCAAATGCCAAATATCTCTATCCTTTGTTAACGTGTTTGTTGTTTAAGTCATATGGGAGTTGAGTCAGAAACGTGCATACAGGGGAAAGGCACGGTCTTCCCCAAAGAAGTGGCGTTTGGTATCCGCGGATGTGTGTATACCATAGAGTATTACCGGGTACGAGTCCAACATAACGGGACCTGGCCTCGGGAGAATAAATAGTCATGAAACACAAAAAACATTACGTATAAAAATTTGTTAATCCTATGACTAAACTGAAACATCAAATCCAGTGTGACACAATTATTAAATTTCTGTAAATAAAAAATGAAACCACAAATTATAACTTTATAATCGCAATCGTTATGGGAATATGTTTTCATTATCGTCATCGTTTCTGTTCACTGATACCCAATGCTGGACATAGACGTCCCTAAAACATTATCATTTAATATAATTTTTAGTTGCCATATCAAAAGATTTGCGTATACTTTTTTAATGAGACATACTTATCTGAAAAAATTGTTACAACTATGCCAGAATTAAAACACTGCGTTAGAGTATTCAATCAATTTAGTGTGTAGGGGCGCAGAAAGCGAGGGAAAAAATCTAATGACGTCCAGATAAATTGTGGGGAAGTCGCTAATTACAGCGGCGCTCCCGGTTCAACCGCATGAGTCTTCGGCGTTCCCGACTGAAATTGATTTATTGCCTCCTTTCACGTTTTTATACGGCTCACGGACCATATTTTGCCAACCAGATGGAATATATAGATCGTCCATAGTTCATTTCTGTACACACGTATGTAATTCTAAGCATTTTTAAATAAATAGTAGTGTTGTTAATGTAGCTTTAATGGTCTGGTGGATAAGGATTCATTCCGCGGTTCTTCTGTTCAAAGGCACATGTCCTCCTCTATATTTAATTATTTGGGTTTTAACATTAAATATTACTTGCCGTAAAGACGATAATGATGAATGTGGAAGAAGTACGGCAGGTCTGCAAGGATAGACATATTTGGTACTCCGTGCCCCCTGCCTACCACGTAAAAGCCCTGACGTGAGCATAATATGTATGTACGATAAAGAAAAACATAGAGAGAAAATCTGCATGTCCATGAGTTCTCCGAATGTGCTCAAGTTTTCTATAACGAACTGTAAACAACAGTGGAATAACGTAAGGGTTGATGATGACAATTGTGATGATGACAATGATGATGATGACAATGATGATGATGACAATGATGATGATGACAATGATGATGATGACAATGATGATGATGACAATGATG
>DWMG01004064.1:0-11279 GCA_018244855.1 Elbella merops | reverse complement strand
CCGAGTAGAGAAAAAGTTAAAGAGTTGTACACCTTGTAAATATAGGTACTCGTACGTACAACAAAATAAGTTTACGTATGAATATCTGAAACGGGCGGGTAAGAAACCGTTCACCGTGATGCAGTAACAGTACAGTGGGTTTTACTAGGTCTTTCAACTCTTTATTGTTAACTAAAATCTAGGCTACAAATAAATAACTTAATGCCTAATAGCTTTCTTCACTAGTTAAGATTATACCATGAAAATTTCATTAAAGATTACTTAATTTCAATAAAAGTATGTACATACATACATAAATATTACCAATTGATTGATCTATTAACATTACATACTGAATTAATTAAATACTTTATTGACAAAATATTTCGAACAGTATACCCAAAGGCCCACAGGCTAATCAAATATGTATGAAAGGATAAATATGATCAAAATACGTTAATCAGAAATACGATGTGACTTGATCAATTTATTCAGCCACGACTCTTCGATGTGGTTTAATTTAAGAATATTGGAATAAACAAACCGATTATATGGTAATAATCATTTGAGACAACATTAATGAGTGTGTCGCGACAGCGCTCCCCATGGAGCATGGTAAAGAAATTCCACGTGTACGTTACAAACAAATTGAAGGCAATATTAGACGCCATAATAATTGTACACGTGGAGGTTCTTGCGTCTGTTTTGCGTACGACTCACATTTCACTCGACAATAAAGTTAATGACATTTTTTCTTCTAACTGTACAAAGGGTAACAGCGGCCATATACAATAGCAAATGGACCTCACTTCATTATGTTTTTTAAACAGTTTTCTCATTAATTGTACAGAGAAGAGTAATGAATAATCCTCGAAGGCAAATACTTTACATGGTTAATCTCAGGTATAACATTTAAAATATTACTATTTTGTTAAGAATACTAAAAATATTTTCATAATAGCTTCATAATTCTCTTTATAGTGCCTAAATGTGGATGCTGTTATACGAGTACTTACACGTGCATGAATTTAATAAATTAGCCCCATTTAAAATTGTTGGTACATTATCATACACACAGCGTTCATTAAAAGTCTATCTATCAGTATCTAGATATGTATATATAAAGAAAAACGTTACGAGTTTGTTATAATGTATTCATCATCATCATCATCATCATCATCATCATCATCAGTCCATCCCAGCACACTGCTGGACATAGGCCTCCCCCAATGAGCGCCATCGCGCCCTGTCCTCGGCTTGTCGCATCCAGCAATAATATAATGTATTGCAACGACATATAAGACATGACGTTCAAGCGATGAATACTTACAAAGTTGTATATGTGAAGACACACATTCAGATTCAATTCCTTGCCCAGCTTTATTCCTTAACCTTGTTCTTATAATTACTCGGCCTTTTTCATACAAGGTGTATTACAATAACTTTCTCAGACCGGCCGTTGCCTAGAGTCGCATTCGGGTTACTTTTTCGTTGTAATTTGACTGACACTAACACGCATGATCCGACCCTTCCAGTAGGTACTCTGGTACATCGCATATTATATATGTGCAAGCTACTCGTGCGTGTATCATAGATAGTTCTGACGTTCGAAATCAATCCCAAGTTGTGTAGATTTGTAGAATTTAAACACCTTTGTAGGTTAAAAAATAGGCTGCTGGAAATGGAAGGCCCAGGGCTGGAAGGCGTGGCGCCAATTAGGGAAGACCTATGTCCAACAGTGGACTTCAAAAGACCGGAGATGATGATATATCTTAAAATATAATAGAGATATTTCAAAAAATAACGTACTGTACTGACATATGGCTATAGGATTGACATGATCCAGCAGATATAAATTATTCACCATCATGAACTGAAAGTTCACGGGTATGGGTTAATGCTGGTCTATCAATAGAGAAAACCGCATTCAATATACGTCCTTCATTTGAACGTTCAATAAAATACATTTCGTACGATTTTGACTCTTATAAACACACATACTCGTAGGTCCGACTTTCAAAATAATTTCCATTAAAGCTAGGTTTTGCAATGGGTAGTTTGTAGGTGAGGTGCAATAAGATGACTGTGTGTGAGCGGCCCCCAGATATGATCTGATTTTTATTTAACGTGATACTTGATTCCTTGAAATATAACTGTCACATAAGTTTAATATCTTATTCACAAGTTTTTGTCACATAGTTACCTAGTTTGACAGTTGAGCGAAATTAAAAGTGACGGGGAACCTTAAATTATATATAGGTACTATGGTCCTAGAAACTGACGGCTCCTCCATTAATAAATTCATACCAGTATATAAAAAGTAACACCAATGAAAAACTTACTATTGAACTTTTGGCACATAACAAAATATCAACGATTTGTTGACATTGCAAACTATATTAATACTTAACGCTTTTTTTTTTACTAATAAACCGTAAACATTTATTTTTCCAGTGGTAAAAAAATTATTGACGTATTTTTTTATTAACTTTGAGAAACTTGGTCTAGATACTCAGAGCGCGTCAACCTAACGAAGTTTGTTTGTGGCGTAAGCAAGAATTTTGTTTGTGGCGAAACATAGGTTTTCACTTACATGTATGTATGTTTAGTTGTTATAGCATCGCAACAAAGCACGAGTTGTATTAATGTTTGTCTATTCCTTACGCAGTGTTTAAGGTCTATGGCGTTGTCTATGATATTCAGTATTAGGTTTATAATGCAGTTAGGAATCACTGGCAGGCGGCTTAGGGCTTAAAAAGCTGATTTACACATTTATTTAAAGCGTTATACAAATAAATACACATACATAGGTCGAAATACCAGGTTAATGTGCAATAGAATTGTAGTGATAACGATCAATAGCCCATAGGGAAGATGCTGACAGAATTCCCTCATTGTGTAATTATAAAAATTATCTAAAGATGATCATAGGTAGGTAGTTTTATATTGACGTCCCGCCAATGGACATCCATATAAAACTCCCTACCTTTAAGCAATTTTTTGATTTTTTTACTATAATTTTTTTACAAATCGATAAATTTATTAGAAGAAGAAGGGTTCGATTTCCGAAACACATATTTGTATTATGAACACAAGTATTTATTTTGTGTCTAGTTGTAAAACGAGTACCTATCTATATACATAAGTATATATTTACATGTACATAAATATCGATTTACATTTATACTTATACATACTTATACAGATATAGGCTCTGCATTGGCAGGTTCTACTTTGGAATCAAATGACATGTGTGGTGTCCCGAGATTTAAGACTGAGAATTGTGTAAGCACTACCTCAATTGACAGAAAATAAAAGTAATTTAATATGCCTGCCAGCTAGTGGCAGGATGGCAGCCATCTCTAAGCATTGTAATACTTTGTGCTTCGCAAGGGCGGATCCAGGAAGGGGCATGGGGGTCATGACCCCCCTGAGATGGGTCCATGACATAGGTGGACCACATTGATACTGTGAAACAATTAGCAACCGATTGTCCATTGTTATTAGGTAATACTTCAGTTTCTGCCGTAGTAAGCAAATATCGACTGTGGATGGTGAGGTGGCAACGGAGTCAGGACATACCGCAGTCGATTTCTAACTTTATTTTAAATTGCGACATTGAGATCTATCCTAATACATATAAGAAAAATTTTATGTATTATGGCTACACTACGTGCTAGTGTAGCGACAGCAGAAAGATCTTTCTTTACGTTACAAAAAATCAAATCGTGGCTAAGAGCTTCAATGGTCGAAGAATGTCTAACCAGAGTGGAACATCTCCACGTCCATAAAAACGTACCCATTGAGGTACATGAAGTGGTAACGCGTTTCGGGAGAAGACGTAAAGGAAAAATTGATTTTATAATTTAAATAAAGATACAGGTATGTCACATGTCACCCTCCTCCCCCCCTTTCCTGGCGCCAAAGCTAGATCCGTGCTTGGTCCTTCGTATAAAAGAGTTGACAGGTCGTTACGTCAGAGTACCCCCTCGAACATCCAAGAGGGGGGTGCATCCGATGAAGGCTTCGACCCTTCAGGTCAAAGCCAACCTCCTAGGTGGTGGTTTAGTGGGTAAGGCACGGGCTTCTCCGCAGTGGCATGCATGAGAATTCACCACCTCCCTCCCGCACGGAGGGTAGGCCTTTTCCAACTTGTCTGGGCACAAAAAAAAAAATTAAGTTGCGTCAGAACGTGGCAGTGAACAACATGAAAACTCTGGACGAAATAACGTAAGACTATAAGCCTCAATGACTGGTCTGGCTGAACCGATAGATTACGTCCAAAGTTCACTTTAAGCCGCTCAACTAACGAACGCTTTAAATAGAATTTTTGTATTGATGAACACGTGACAACTCGAACTCGTGTCAATTAAAAGTTTACTCTGGAACAAAAGATAATGGAATTTTAACAAAAAATCAGGGTTGAAAATTAATTCAATTTATTTACTGAGTTCACAAAAAGCGGCCTCATCCTTAAAAAGGTGACCTCTTCCAGGCAAATTTCGGGAAAAAGAAAAATCCGGAAATGGGACAAGCGTGTACTGCATGTAAAAGAAAAAAGATTTTGTAAATAATAATTCTTTCATGATTTTCTAAGATCCTTATGACTAAGTTCAATGAAAATTAAAACAAATAAAATTGAAGAGCCGAACGTCTCATAACAGAAAAGAAATTTATACTAATGGGGAAAAAAGAAACAAGGATAAGGCGAAAGGTTTCGAAATCTATCCTCCGGTTGGGTAGGTACTATTAGGTTCTTTTTACTTTAATTTCCTAGTAGCAGCTTGGAGTCTGAATTTGTGGCCGGTGTATGCAATAATAGGTTCACGTCTTATTCCATGGTGTGATATATGACATAACGAGTAAATCGTAAGAGTGTAGTACGCTCCCCTACCTGCCTATTAAGGGATATACAGGTGTGATTTTATGGCTAGAATAATAACACAATTCACTTGTATGGTGCATGAATTTTTGCGAACATTTCAAATGATGTAACGTAACATGACGCCTGTAATCCCCGAAAGGGTTAGGCGGAGGAATGTAGTACACTCCCACGTTTTAACAGTTACGTTTAGGCCCCATGGAATGGGTGGTAAGCCTATTGTCATATACCGGGCACAAATCCAGACTCACTACTAGAAATTCTAAATTATAAAAATCTAATAGCACCCGACCCGGCATACGAACCCAGGACCTCACAAGAGGCAGACGTGCTTGCAATCACTCAACCAACGAGGCAGTCAAACGAGATGATTCAAATAATATAACTTAATAGTTATTAATGCACTTACCACGAATTTCCTAATCAAAGTCTTTTCGTATCTGAAAAGTACCAAATTCTACGTACTTTATGGTGTAAATAAATACCATTAAATTGCCTATAAAATAATGCTGAACTTTATTTTTAAAGTTATATCTCGAAAATACAATTAAATTTGGTATAGGTCTGGTATGTAACGATAAACATATTTGGTACTCAGTGCTCTCTGTCCACCCCGTCAAGGCAGGGCACGAAGATCATTCTGATTTGATATTGTCTATCAAACCAAAACTATCTTTAAATATGTTTTGGTTTTCACTTCCTTCAATGATCAACTGAGAGTCAGTTGAGAATAGGATGCTGTTAAAATAGCTTAGAATATTTTTTTTACCTATCAGTCAATAAAATGGTTTACAGTTAAAAATAACTAGTTAGACTATGAAAGTTCTTGCATAGTGCCACGATCGAACACAGTAAAATAATTTTTAAATAATTTTAACTTGCAACAAACGCATAAGCAGTGATAGCCTAGTGGTTACGAATTGAGCCTCTCAGTCCGGACGTCCTGGGTTCAAATCCATGGCGCGCACCTCTTTACAAAAGTGCGTTTTAAATTTAAATATCACTTGCTAACAGTGAAGAAAAACATCGTGAGGATACCTGCACACCTTAGAATTTATAAAATATATATATATTTTCTAAGGTGTGTGAAGTCTGCCAACCCGCACTTGGCCAGCGTGGCTATGACCTTAACCCTCTCAATATGAGAGAAGACCCATATTCCAACAGTGGAATTATAAACAAAAACGCCTTTGAGAAATAATATAATAATGATACCCACAGTAATCTCTATTAATAAATATTAAGAAACATTTTATTATTATCTCAATTTCATCTATAAAGAAAATGAAGTTATATACAAGATTCACACTAATAGTTTGTCACACTAATTGTTTATAGATAATAAAAAATGTTTTCTGCATTTTAACCATAGACAAACATGAGCTATAACTTGAAACATAGTCAATTTAAAAAGCTAGTTAATACCATAGATTAAATGTGCAGGTACCTACCCTTTTTTGCTTACTTACTAAAAGTTATGGACACCAACATGAGCTTACTTGGAAAGTAAAATATAACTTTTAATAATATATTTCTAGTGAATATTTGTGTGTTGTACTACTACCTTGTATACTTCCAAACAACAAAAAACCCCTTATGATTAAATAAGTTTTTAATTTCCACTATATATTAAACCCTCTCAAAATGTGTGACGACGTATTACCGGATAGTGAAACTCAAACCCAAACGCAAAATTCTCAAGTGGACTGGAGTCAACCAAATACACCAGCTTATATTCCTAGTATTTGGGGTAGACTCTACTCAACAAAATTGGGTAGATACTGCTGGCAAGAGACAGAAAAACAAAACCCGGAATATTATGGTAAGCTCAATTTTAAACAGTGCAAAAAAACGATTATAATAAGTTTAAGTTTTTGTTACATTTTTTTCAGACCTCATTAAGCCCGAGTTTACTTTAGGAAGAGGTATGAACTGCTCATTTGTAATGAAGAGAGACATTATAAAAGCGGACATAATTCAAAGTGTAAGCAAACAACACTTCGTTGTAAAACGAGACTTATCGTAAGTATTCAAACAAAAGAAAATAAGTATAATATCTACAAAAAAGGCTGCAAACTTGGTTGGTATGGTTAAAATTCTCAAAAACTACATAAACTGTATATAGTGATTGACACTAACAATTCTATAGTCCTATCCGAGGTCGGTTGCAGTTATCTTTACGTGGCGACAGCCACTTGTGATTGTAAATTTGCAACTCTCTTCACTTAAAAAAAACTACTCACCTAGACTGATGCTGGATTGTAAAGCACATTAGTCTATTAAGTTTCATATTTTCCTTAGAAAATATAATCTTTCTTCACTAATATTAAACAATTTTACCAGTGAAAATTTTTCTGAATATTTATACAGTCACACAAGACCAAAACTAAAATCAATCTGTAGATGTTCTTGTATTGGGAAAAAAACATTATTCATAGTACACACCTATAACATATAACAAAAGTACATTTACATCTTTTAAAATGGAAATGCACATGTGAGAATATATTTGATGACTATTAGCTGTCTCTTCTTTGTTATTTATTTTGCATTGGTTACATTATTAATGATGTGACATAAACATAACAACACACCTATCACTTGCAAAAGAATAGGCACAGAAGGATCATCATCATCATCATCATCATCATCATCAGCCTATCTTAGTAAACTCCTATGTTTCATGGAATAAGGGTAAAGCCTATTGCTTCATACCAGAAACTAATTCAGACTAAAAGGAGTTCAAATCAACTAATCCACTATAAGGAATTTTAAGTTAAAACAAACCAGAGAGTACCTACCTGGGGATCCATCCCAGGACTTCTTGATCAGCAGTTGTGTGCAACCACTTTACCAACAAGACTGTCATGATGTGACATAATGCTATGATTGTAGTATATTAAAGAAAGTTTTTATCTCCACATTTTTTCTCTGGGCCTTCTGAACCGAGAGAATGTAAAAATTCAATGCAAGCAATAATTTACATAAAAATGATTGTGATCTATACTGGAGCTACTTGATATTACATAGGCATCCTGCAGCTGTAGGGAGAGCCTTGCACAACAGTGGAACATTACACTGGTCTTAGACTTACCACGTGACATCATTATGTTATTATTAATACTACATATTATAATTGCAAGCTTAACCTAACATTTCACTTTCTATAGAAAACATGTAGCTGTCTCAGAAATCAAAGGATTAAATATGTTTTTATGATACAATATCTATAAAATATTGTGTGGATTATATGCTTATTTGAATTAAAAGTAGTGACTTTAAAAATAATCTGACTTTATTTTAGGGAGGTCTTGAGCCCAGCTATAATCACTGATCTGTCTTACAATGGGACATATGTGAATAAAGAAAAAATTGGCAAAGGAAACAGTCTGGTACTAGACGATAATGATGAAATATCTGTTACACATCCTAAAGTTACGAGTATGTTTAAGTTTAGCTGTATTTATTTTTAATCTCACCATACAATCATAACCAATTAATCTACTCTTTTTTTAGTATTTTTATACAAAGATCTGCTCAAAAACAATCAAGATAGAATACCTCGCAATATTTTACAGAAATATTACATCTCCCGAGTGTTGGGGCAAGGAGCTTGCGGTGTAGTTAAACTTGTGTATAATAAGGTCAGTTTTACTACATGAGTGACTATTCAAAGCTCATATGATAAATCTGTATTATTCAATATTCATGATATAACCTAAATATAATTACTCTATTACAGTGATAGGAAATATGGCCTGTTTTCCTTTTTATTTATGAATTACATTTTATTTATGAATTTTTTTGACTAATATGTCACTACCTATCTTATTACAGTATTTATATATAAGTGTTGTTATATACTGAAGAATTATTTGATTGTAGGTAAAATGCACAAAGTATGCCATGAAGATAATAAAGAAAAGCAGACTCACTAATGGTAAGGTGGATAATCTGAACGACCCTGCAAAGATTATGAATGAAGTTAATATTTTGAAAGCTCTTAGACATGTAAGTTCACTTACAGCCTGTTCAATTTATATATTAAGTGCTAACTCATCATTCAAATAAATATTATACAAACAATCATACTGCATGAGTTGAGGTGATAGTAGAAGGCAAGGTGTCAACAATTGTCAAGGTGTCATGTTTTTTAAAATCACAGCTACTGAAACTTCATTTTTCGTATATTATCTAAACATTGTGGTGGACAATATGGGAGGTTTCACCATAGTGATCATGCTTGGCAGTCTGTGTTGGTGACTGCAAATACAGCTATATAAAAAAAGGGTCAGCAGTGGGTGGAGTATAATCAATTAGGGACAGTGCATGTCCAGTGGACTTCTAAAGGTGAATGGCTGGATGGATGTTCTAAATTCATTCTGTATTGTTTAATTTGTTTTAAATTAATCAGTGTACATAACAACAACATCAGCAATCATATAAATTTAATCATTTGATGTGGCTGTGGATGGTAATTATTATAAAATTTCTCAGCCCTGCTTCTCATTGTAAATCATATCTCAATTTGTGATAGGGTTTTTATTGTAGTACATGTTGCCCATTAAATTAATATATACTTATAAGTATACCTTAGTTTAAGAAAAAAATAAAATAAATAAATAAATTATTTTGGAATTGATGTTGAGTAAATGGATTAGTTTTAATTGTCCATTATGTTCTGATTGTAGCCATGTGTAATTTCAACAGAAGAAGTGTTTGATTCTCCCGAAGCTGTATACATTGTGCTAGAATTAATGCAAGGAGGAGAGTTATTTGATAGAATAACAAAGCATGGTAATTTGACAGAGAAGCTCACACGGTTTTTGTTTAGACAAATGGTGTTGGCAGTTAAGTATCTTCACTCTCAAGGCATCACTCACAGAGACTTGAAGGTATGTAACGGACCTTGAATATACCTACATTTTTCATAAATTTTCGAATGAACCATTTTTGGATTAAATTTCTTATTTGTTTTCTATAGCCTGAGAATGTGTTACTGCAGAGTAAAGATGACGAAACTATAGTTAAAATAACTGATTTTGGACTAAGCAAATTTGTTGGTGAAGATTCTTTTATGAAGACACTATGTGGCACACCTCTTTACTTAGCACCAGAAGTGCTGAGAGCAAATGGACAAAAAAGCTATGGTCCAGAAGTTGATGTCTGGAGCTTGGGAGTTATACTATTTGTCTGGTAGGTAATATTGTATAATGTAGTAATATAAATATATTACTTATAATAAAAGTTGGTTGCCCACAAGCAAAATATTATTTCCAATATTGTAACTCTTCATTCACAACATTTAATAAGTGTTGCATGTACTGTTTTTTTATTAAATTAATGAAGCTCTATAATCAGAAATATTCAATTAAAAGTTACACACTTTTTCTGTTGATTCAGTTGCTTTTAAACAACATTTGAACTTACCTGAATAAATTTTAATTCTGAATAAGTTTATAACTTGTTCAATACGATAAGTGTTTACATGTTGATAAAAAGCCACATTGCATCTTACATTATATTAAAACTATTGTACTTCTAGAAAGTAAAGGATGAGTGGATTCAAAGAGGCCGTATGAGATTAAATAACCAATATTTTTTTATAATTTCTAGTCTTGTGGGTCATTTGCCATTCTCAGCAGATTTCAAGGAAATTTCTCTTAAAGATCAGATCCTTAGTGGCAAATACTGGTCCTCTCACTCACATTGGAAAGGCATAAGTTTGCAGGCCAAACTGCTTATGAAGAGAATGCTCATGGTGAATGTGGAGAAAAGAATAACCCTGGATCAAATTTTAAACCATAGCTGGATGCAGGTATACTATTTAATTTGTTACTCATTCTGACCACTTCAGATTTCCATTAAATAATAAACCAAATATATTAGTTTACCACTTTTAAGAATCCCTTGTTGTGTGCAGTACAATTTATGTCTAAATAATCTGTGCAGTAAAAAACTTTTTGGGGGAGGCCTATGTCCAGCAGTGGACTGAGATAGGCTGATAATGATGATTGAAGATTACATACTTTTATGATATTTCTCTTGTATTTTGCAAAGAATCTCATAAGCATGTTAACTTGTGTTATGAATTTATTATAGATTTGACTATTTGTACTAAACCAATAAAAAAAATCAAATCGTGCGGCACGCGCGGACTGTCGCGATAAAGCTATTGCATAGCATTTTTTATCAACTTATGCAATTATAGTTATTCATTTACGCAGTATTTTTTTTTTCTTTGGTATACCATACATTGTAGGCGGTGTGGCGGGTGTTAGGTTTTTAATTTTCGTTACGGAATTTCCTGATTCGGTTGCCGCGCTTAAAGTCCGCGATAAAAGCTATGCAATAGCTTAAAAATGACAAAAATTACTTAAACATTTTTACGCTCAAATTTCAGGATCTTGAAGTTACT
>DWMG01004063.1:0-11279 GCA_018244855.1 Elbella merops | reverse complement strand
TTCCATTCCATTCCACAACCAAAGGAACTTACAATAAATTCAATTATGTTACTAGAACTCTCTTTATGTTACTGGAATTTTAATCAAAAAACATTTAAAAAGTGCACAAAGCTAATTATGTTACGTGATAAAACTATCAAAATTTCTATTCATGGTATCGTAAGTATCGGTGCAAAGCGTCATATGCATGGGCAGCGCGTGGTCGGCGTGGTGAGTCGTCCATAGCTGCCGGTGTGGTTCCTAACAGACGGACACAGACGTGGTCACCCCTAAATCAGATTCGAATATAAATAAATGAATATAAAAATCGTTTATTAGAATTCAGTAAGATACTAACTAAATACGCTTATTTTATCATAGACTTTGGACAGCGAATCCGTCCAATAAGATGTATGCATACAAAAAGCCTATTCACTCTTACCTTGGATAGTCCCAGGTTATATCCGTCTGGAAACACAGGCCGTCTAAATAAGATATCTAGAACCAAACTCATTCGTTTCGGAAATAGTAAGGTCTACTTCGTAAGATTTATTTCAATATTCAGTAAGAAAAAAACTATTTTGAGGGTTTCAATGTCGACGATAAGAATCGTAATTTCCGACAAACGTTGTGTGCCTATATTTCCTGTATTGACCATTTACATACAAAGTAGCTTTTGTAATAATGGTAAGGTCATCGTGTATTAGAGTTTTTCACATGATATATACACGATTAACAGCTACGTGAGGGTCGCGCATTCCTTCCGAACGGATGTAATGAGGTAGCTATAACATTTGTTATCATTTATGTATTGTTTATTTAAGTCTGCATCCATACCCGGTGTAAGGCAATAGGCTCACCGACTATTCCACTGTGGGACATAAACGTAACTGGTGAAATGTGGGACTGTACTACACTCCTCTGCGCACCTCTTAGAGGTTTACAGGCGTAAAGATACGCTGTACGTTATTAAATAGCTTTGTTATAACAAATTCGTATACGTATTCGTATACGTACAACAATAAGACGTATAAAAAAATGTGTGTTAGGTGGTCAGTGTAGAGTCATGTTGAAACTAGTTAAATAAAAAGGCACTTTTTATGGCTCCATTATGTAAAACTGTTCACTATTTAAAATATATTTCCTAAGTCAAATAATGTCTTATAATCCACTAGATGGCGTCACTGTGAAAAATGGTGGCTCCCTCTAATGCAAAATCCTTGAACTAAAACGATTGTTAGACGATAACCAACAATAAAAAATGTCCACACAAATCACAGATAATTATTTATTTTATACTATTTTTTTTATGGTGAGAAATGTAGCCGCATTATGTACGATATCTGCCCAGTTTCGCCATCAATGACCCTATGTATTAAAATAATTTCTACAGAAAAACATCGCAACGTAAAACAATACAATGGAATTAGTTGTTAATAGTCGGTACAGATGGCGTTACGATTATAAATGTGACTTAGTAGTTCTGAATAGATTCGAGAGAGGGATATAGCCAATTCTACCTAATATTTACTTCTACCTAATATACGTCTACAATTATTGACACAAATGTTCTAACTTATACCTACCGTTACCAACTACCGCCTACCACTTAAATACTCAATACATAATACCAATTTACAAAAATATCAATTATTTAATTTACTCACTACATACCCGTATTCAGTTAAATACTTGATATATTCAGTTCAAAACATAAAAACCTAATCCAGTCCTACAGCCTTGTTACCAGGTTTCACGAATAAAACCATAAAAAACGTCTATGTAGTAGATACTAAATAAAATGACTGATACTGTTAATATTCCTAAGTCTTATTTCCACTGTTCTGTTCGAAATAGGTAACAAACGCCGTAGGGAGTAACGGCTACCTACTCGTCACTGCTGCCTGCCTGTATGCTATTATTGACAATACTTATTCAATAAACGAAGGTAGTAAAAATAAATAAATATCAAGTAATTCATTTTATTGATATCATTACAATATTAACAACAATAATATTTTATATTATATAAAACTACATATAATAACTTCATCCGTAAATGAAGCGTCAGGTACCTCGTGTAGAATCGATAACGTTACAAATTAAAATAACAATAAATTAATTAAAACTGTCGAATGGCCCCAAATATCTCGAGATCTCAAGCAAGAAATCATAAGAAATATTTGTCGCGTTTCGATTTAAATAATAGAAATTAAAATTATGCGTTCTAAACTACATAACAAAATATTAAACACATCCTACTAGTAAATATTATAACATTTAAATATGAAATATTTTGAAAATTTAATAACTCCTATGTTTGACTTAGTACTTCTATTTTGATATGTTCCAATAGCTAAGTTATTCGCAAATTCCAGTCAAATTACTAATTTCTAAACTCTTTTGTTTATGACCAACGGTTATTACAATTTACCCTTTCTCTCTCGACTCTGTACTAAAACGGCTCCCGTGAATATTGTTTGAATAATTCATTAAGATTCAGAATATAATATGCACTCGATAATTCAGTGCAGATGACCCGCATCGTGGGGTGAGATCGGTGCGGTTCTGTGAACCACGGCATTGAACCCGTTGTGCTTGTCGGCGGTGTAGTCCACTGTGCGGATGGAACCGTCCGGCTCCACCACGGTGTACTGACCTGAAATTAAATAGAAACCTATGTAAGACTGCGCAAATGTTGAGACGCCAGCTTTAAAATTGGCTGAAAAAGTAACAAGCTTAGGTCTCTACCTCTTATGCAGGCACAAATACAACCACGTTTAACTATTAAAGTTTAAGATTGAAACTTAAGGATTCAAACAATATGTTTATTTTATTAAATTAAAATTATCGTAATATATCTAACCTTAAGGAACCTCTTTTAAATATAATTATTTAAGAAAAATTACAATTACATCTTGTTCCATTTAGTAACCCATTCTGTAATAAAATATATTGGATACTCAGTATTGTAATGATAAGAGTTAATGCAACGCCCTTGACTAAGATGCGATCGTGTGATGTAACCGGATTTCCTCTCAGAATAAGTAGAGTTTAAGGTATTGCTTATCCATAAACATATGTATGTATTTAGCAATGGGGGTATGCACTTCGCTCGATTTCTCCCTACCATGAAAATCTTACTGCCATTAAACACGAGTTTTACAGTAACTGCATAATTCATACTCAACTTTAACATTTAAAGTCGACACAACAGCAAGAAAAACTTGTTTCGCATTAATACAGTATTATTATAAAAAGTAACTCTTATAATAAATTCAGCGTAATCCTTCATGTTCTGAGCCAGCACACCGGAACATTACAGAGCGTTGAGAGGGCATTCAATCATGAACCATTAACGTAACGTGCTTGTATAATAATCGTTAAAGTGTGCTAAATAAACTTACACTTTATACTAGCAGCTAGCGTAAATAAGAGCTTGTTGAGAGAAAAATAAAAATAGATGATATTGGTTTTCAATTTTACCCCATTATTATTTTTCCAAAATCTCGTTTATTCTTAAATTAATCTATTTTAATAATAGACATATATCAACCTATTTCAAGTACACCCTGTGTGAAGAAAATTCGGTATGAAAACAATCTATGTCGGAAAAATATCAATTATTAGTATATGTTAAAATCTATAAATAACAAAGAGTGTTACTCTTTAATTAATGTCATTAGCAAAGAAAACTTACCCGACATGCTCTCATTATACAAGGTGACAGTAAAAACGAATCTCTGGGAACAATAATAGCCATTGTTTCATACCTTTAACGACGTCTCCATCGCGACTCTCATGGTGAGTCTTGATGTCACCAGTGTGGAAGTCGTTCACCCCGTACTTGAACACATACTTGGGATACGCCTGTAATAGAATAAATTTTCTTGCAACATACCCCATAATCATGGTTCTTGTATAACGACATAGTCAATATTATTTAAGGCAGCAGATACATCAGCGTTTCGTTGTGCATTTGCAATAGTATTTCGTTGTTTACTTAAGAACTCGTAGCTAGCAAACACACACTAAAATGAAATGAAGATGAACGCTTTATACTAAAATGATATAAGTATAATCGATTTATATATTCCTTGTATAAACATTATAGAATTACTATAATTATTAATATTATATCATTTGTATATAGACTATATAAGGGAAGTATGCATATATTCAAATTTGAAACTTACTGCATCATAAGGTATCACCATAAACTGAAATAATGGTAGCATCATATTTATACCAATTACGTATAACTTTAATGAGTAGTAAATTGCCGAAAGATCGTTAGAATATCAAAACCAAGTTGGAGAAAAACCTCTGGACATTTTTTAAATCAGCGTTTGCTGCATTTAACCACTTTAGGGGGCCTATTTTCATCATACAATGGAAGTAAATAAAATATTTCAATTTTGCGCAAACATTTTGATAACAGTAAATAATCCAATTTTTTACTTCACAATTTCAAAACGCAATCTATCCGCCAATTGAAATATGTAACTCCCTCTATAGTTAATTAGAATTACTAACTCCAACATATAATACGGGTACATTTGATGTAGTGCGAAGCAATTTTTGAAAACATTTAACACAGTAAAATATTCTTATCTTTGTGTCTTAATAAATATTAAATATGAAAAATGCAATTCCAATATACAGTAGCACGTGTGTGATTACCCTAATATCGCTCCAAGTGAAACCGCTCACCGTAGACACGTGCTGTTGTTATACAACAGCTTGTGATGTATTAAGGTTTTGGCGGCAGCGGATCTATGGATCTATTTGTCTAGACTTTTTCATTTATAAATCATATTGTTGATCAATTTTTAAATTCATAGCTGCTTAATCATGTTAAAATTGTGATAGGTTCATAAAGTTTAGGTTCACTGATAATCCATGATACATTACTTCTATAACTGTTTATTTTTATATTAAATAACATAGTACCTCCCTTTTTTATCTAACATAGATTCAAAAAGATAGATAGCTTAATATAATAGTTTAAATAAATGCTCACAAAATTTTAAACGTCGTCGCTTCTATCTTGAGAACGCAAGTAGCGAGTGTAACGAACATGTCAATAAACGGAACGTTTCGCAGGAAGTACGGTCCGCATGTGAATTCCTGTTCATTCACAAACGGAAATTTAATTTTTTGCCACATATTGTTTGCATTAGAGAAAGGATGAAGTGATTTGTTAGGATTGAGTGAACAACAGCACCATCCACTGTCAGTAATAGACTTATTAATAAAGTATGTAAGTAGAGGATTGTTATAAATCGATTATAATGTTAACTATAATAGCTTCTCTAGCATTATGTCAGTAATTCTAGTTGAGCTGATTGGGAATACTCGTGCAATCTGACTTACCAGACTCTCACATCCTCTAAATGCCTATTCGGGTTTAAACTCAAATTATTATATATACCATACCCTACATAATTATTTTATTACATTTCGCTTCCGTACACATACATTTTATATATGCTTAAATAACATGAGAAAAAATCTGTTATTTAATGTCTTAAATGAGGAATCGAATATACAAATATTTACCGCGATTTCCTTAAAAAATGTTGTTCTATAACTCTACAAGAAAAAATTAACACTTTAGTGACATCTTCTTTTACACACATAACGTACATTTTATTATGTTTGTGTAAGAAAAATTAAAGATGCAGTGAAGTAATATGGCGTGATGTTTGGCTTATGTTACATACTAGTTACATAAGAATTAACCACACACGTAGGTATGGGGAAAAGTGGCGGTTACATCTTATAGCGTGAATATCATTTGAAAGTTTTGATTTAATCTAAGTACCACTGTACGATGGATTATCTATGAGTTTCTGTTGTTAAATGAACTTAGCAAAATGTTTTCTTAAAGAGTACGTATTTTTACGATAATATTAATTTAGGTTATTTTTTAACTTTTAGCGTTTTTGCGTTAGGTTTCGGATCTGTGCTCAGTGTATGTGTGAAACGTGGGAATGTACTACACTCCTTTGCATATCCCTTCGAGGATTATAGCCGTGATGTTACGTTACGTTTGTTATCTTTAGCTCCAAAACAAAATAAAAATCAATTGACCCTGAACCTTAGAAATTATATTATTGATTCAATAGTATTTCTGCTTTGCAGTTTAGTACTTACACCTAAAGTATACATATTCATTTGACAAATATTTAAACAAATCTCTGTGGCTCATAATCTCAACATTTTTTTCCGTAACATTTAAATAGTACTACTTGAGTTAAACGATGCAGTTAAACCCATCGAAAGTGTCAATGAAAGTGCAATCAGCTGGTAACGTGAGCCGTTAAGACGCAGTGGAACGTGATACAAAACAGAGGTCAAGCTGTCAAGATTCACGCTCTGTAATGTTATCGAATAACAGCCACTCTCACTACTGGAATACACTATTGTACCATATACTCGTACACAATAAATACGTAAAGTGACACTTTTTTCACCTCTTTCAAACAATATCGCACGCACCATATGTGAGTTTTGGTACAGTTAAAATTGTTATACCGGAGTGTAAAGCTAACTTTTATGTAACACGTGACCTAAAAAAAACGTAATGTAATACGTGACCTAAATTGTTTCTGAATAAAATAAAACATTTCTAATTTACGTTCCTACTGTTAATGTTAGGCACATGATAGTGCTATAAAGGTTTACTCTTAACGTCAAAATCTCTACATATAATATCTCACTGTAATATTAAATTTAGTCAATTACGATTCAATTTCTACCAACGCTGCGCTACCAGTGCCCAATATTATACTTTTAATTTTATTTTTAAAAGTTGGTATTTTATCTAATCAGACGTAATAATATTTTTCATAGGTTGCCCTTTTAACATTTATATGTAAAAAATAATTCTAATTATAGTTTTTACTTACGTAATAATCAACATGTTCGTCTTCGGAGAAGTGGTGGTAATCCAGGCCGATTTTGGACTGAGCACGAGGAGCGGTCCCAGCCGGCTGCAGGTGAAGCGGTCTCACGTATGTAAACACGCGGCCATACACACAGGACACTAGCACTGAAGCTATTAAGAAGATCTGTAAAATATAATCTACGTTAATATATGATAAGGTACTAGAGTATTAATCACATTGTTATTAGTATTATTGTCATCACGCCAGGTCTTTTACGACTAGGCAGAGAGAACCCCGTGCCTAATATGTCTATCCTTGCAATTCTGACTTGGTATTTCTACATATGTACATACATAAAATATTTACTTTGTATACGCCCGCCAGTTTGGGAGACTATATCGAAACTATTTGTAAGAACTACAACAGACGTCCCCTGATATTAGACAAATAAATAATGTATTTCCTATTGTGGTACATTTATCGTTGTTAAATAATGTTCTATGGCTGTCTTGAATAAAAAATACATCAAACCTAAAACGGAATCATATCTGTAATATTAAAATCCTGGACGAAGTTAAGAAATTATTATTAATACGGCTAAGCCTATCCATTAATAGGTTCAAGGCCGTTAAACATACTGACATGCATACAAACATGTACAAAATTGGAAGCGTAAAAAATACGTATACAGTAGTGACAGCCTAGTGGTTAAGAATTCAGCCCCTCACTCCGGGGGTGCCGGGCTCAAATCCATGGCGCGCACCACTTTACAAAAGTGCGTTTTAAATTTAAATATCACTTGCTAACAGTGAAGAAAAACGTCGTGAGGAAACCTACATATCTTAGAAATTATAAAAAAAAAATTCTAAGGTGTGTGAAGTCTTTAAACTGTATCTAATTAACTGGCATGAAATAGTTTTCTGAATACAACATCAATGTGCCCTACGAGGATCTAATGATGTTGCCTACGATATATCTGCAAATATCTCCATGATACATGCCAATGCCAACAATATGACTATTAACATTGTTAACGTTATAAATCAACATTGAGATTTTTTGCGTTCATATTTCCATTGATACTTTCAGCTCATCGTAATTATTACGTGGCTCATTTTTCATTTTGCTTTCAATTTATTGATTTTACACGACAGCTTTGATTACAATACATATTAAGATCATCATTAACCCTATTGTCGTTCTCTTATTAGACACGCGTTTCTTTTCATAGTGAGAAGGATTAAGGCCATGGTCTGCCATGCGGACCAATGCAGGTTGGCAGTTATTAGGATATGATAGATTAAAATGAAGATGATAATTAACTAATTATTTATATAATTACATTTGACTAAATGAAAGATAATATAATATTGTATCGCACCATTCGCCCGAATTGAAATTGTCTAACGCCATGGCAATAGAAGGCAAGCCAAGAAGCATGTACGTAATAATATATGTATATAGCTTTTTTAAATTTAGCCTAGCAAATAGGCAGATGGGCCACCGGCTGGTAAGTGGTCACCGCCGCCTATGGACATTTGCTACATCCGGGGAGTCGCCAATGGTTTGCGGGAGAAAAGAAGAAGAGCTTTCAAGATAACAAATATTAAAATAACACAATAAATTCACCAATATGTACGTGATATGAAACTTTTTAACATTACTTGATACAATAACAAGTAAAGTGCTTGTTAAATAATAATAAATATTGCCATACAATATATTGATACTGCGGCATTCAAGACTCAATTTCAATCATCGTTCACAAGAACCCTCCTGCGAACGACTCCGAATAGCTCTTCAGGGTAGTTAAGGCCGTATAAATAAACATTATATCATTTCATAAACATAAATATATAATAATCCTGTCCGCTCCCACCCAATAAAAAAAATTAATGCTTTTTAAATTAAAATTGATCACAAGATCATATCACCTTCGCTGCCATTTCGATTTCTTGGTAACAACACAAGTTTTTTTTTATACCGAAAGCACCGCACTGAACGATATATGTACAGTATATTGGTATACACACGTTTAGAAGGTGTTAGTACGAATGAGGCGAGTGAAACTCTTGGTGGTTTTATATGTGGAAGTCAGGAGGGTGGTGGCGGTCCGAACAAACGGACTATTGGAGCGTTTGTCAAGTTTTTGTTCTGTGACACGTTGATAAAGGTTTTATGTCTGTTTGAAATCCATACAATGTTATACATTATGTACAATTTTTGCACTTATACATACTTATATGATTTTTAAATTGATTTTTCAAATAGTATTTTTATTTCATTTAAATATTGGCAATTATAATAGATTATAATATTTTATATTACAAGAACTCATTAATATACCAGAGAAGCTACAGAGTTTAATGTAAACGTAATAACGATATGTATGTATCTTTGCTCTTTCTTACACTTGGTAATATCGTTATAATAAAATAAATACCCAGTAAGAAAATTTGTTTTTAATATATCGCAACGCTAAGAACCTTAAGGGGTAGGTAGAAAATGACAAGTGCCATATATCTTTATCTGACGTGCTTCCTCATACACCATTCTCTACATACGAGTATATACACGCCGTCCACGAATACCGACTCCCGTCAGCTCCATCACCAAGAAATATATTTTTACAATATATTTATGTCACATCTTTAACTATACATCACGCGATGACACTGTCTTTTAAAATATTTTACTTACAAACGTACAGAAATATACTAGTTTAATTGCAACCTTATCATCACAAATAACTGTGAATCGTAAATTGATGCCTTTGCCGATGCTAGTATCACTTTCTTATTAAATTTATTTTACAATACAATTGTTGTAGGCAGCTGCGATATAAGGGAAAAACGTGGGGGCATTTTTTGTTTCGCTATATAAGTCGTCATTCATCAGCTTCTTATGTGAATAGATTCGCAAGGGAGTAGGCGGCATACTGGAGTCGCCGCTAACACCCATGACATGTACGATCTACCTCAAACAGGCCACTAGTATTTGATAAGGTTATCAGTTACTTAGTATTAACAGGTAACATAAATGTACCTGTTATCCCCGAAAGGACAGAAGAGTGTAATACAGAAAAGTGTAGAACACCTACGTTTCACCGGTTAAGTTTACGTTCTACAATGGAATAGGTGGTGAGCCTATTGCCATATTATCGGACACAGATCCAGACTCCGAGCCACTACTAGGAATTTCTACTAGGAAATTTAAAAAAATCCAATAGTACCCAAACCGCGATTTGAGCCCAGGACCTCTGGATCAGCAGTCGCGTTTACAACCACTCGACCAACGAGACAGTCAACATAACTGCACAAATGGGTCTACTAGTAATATTATTCCAGTTCTATTCGAAATCACAGATACGTTGCTACTCCTGAAGACTGAGCTGGTCATATCTGATATTCATGTGAACTAGCAACCAGACTCTTCAAACCGAACACAACTTTACATATAATTATTTTCTGTGCTTATTAAAAACTAAAACGACTTTGAAGCAAACATCTGCAACACTCGTTTATAAAAGAGAAGAAGCGATTCACTAAATAAAAATATTTATTTTTTTAGTTTATTTGAATGTAAAACGAATGCAAAAGAAAATTTGATTTATTCTTAAAACTACGGCAACACAACGAAGTAACGTTTACACAGTATGATAACAATCTCTAGGAACTGTTATATGATGTGCATGCTCGCTCATCAAGTCAACACTTATGTTATATGTACATAAAGATACAAAGTGTGGAAATGTGTATCAGCATGCTGGATGCAATACCAGTGTAATGTGTAGCAAGTAGTGCAGTACTACAGAACAACGTATTAATTCTGCAGTCAATTAATTCGCTGAAGACATAATAAAATTTTCAAATATTAGATTTCCATGGTTTAATTGTGTGCCAGTGTAACTCATATATGTATGTGTCTTCTGTAAAGTTCGTCTTATAAAATACGAGTGATTATAGTTCCTACACATTTTCATTATTCAAATAGAACAATCCATTACTAAAATAATCATTTATTAGATACTTTGGTATTTATAATTGTAACTGTAATTATAAATGTATAAGTGTAAAAGTTACAAATGTATAGGTCACGGTAAGCCTCTTATTTTTACATTTGTTTAGTTCTAGTGTTTGATAAAATAAAAGGTGTGGTCTTATGTCAAGGTATAGTAACTAAAATAATTTTTTTTATATGCCAATAAAAACCGTTATTACTTATTACTCTGTTTGTATTATCATCAATCCTTTTTACGCATATATAGTATACATACATATAATCTTAAATATGTAACTGTGTACAAGTATAGCAATATATTTAGTTTTTTAATTAAATTTTCATCCAAATCCAAAAGTTTAATTTATTTATAATGTTGTACACGTATCTAGAACCAATGACAATATT
>DWMG01004062.1:0-11279 GCA_018244855.1 Elbella merops | reverse complement strand
CACCCTTGTCCAACGGAGGAACAACAAAGAGAGTAATAAGGACGATCATATAGAAACACTTAAATGATCATACATTTTTAAGAATATTGCGTGCACAAAGTCTGGATATAGTTAAAGGTGCGTAAAGGACTCTGTATAGTTGCGTGTATAGTTAAAGGTTAAATGGAGTAGGAGTGCAGAAAGAAAATTTATGCATAATATGTATTCATCATCATCATCAGCCTTTCTTAGTCCACTGCTGGACATATAGACCTCTCCAATGGCACGCCACAAATATAAATAATATATTGTCTCCAAATATTGTATATTTTGATATAAATAATGTTATGATCTGTCCTCCTCTCAACATGTAACAGAAACATTTTTGTACATATCCTACGTGGAAGATTACAAATGGGGATTGTACATTCAAATTGTTTTGCGAACAAACGGTCAGATACGACGTGACGTAGAGTTACGTATCTGATTGCATTTTAAAATACAGAACTTAAACTCAATGTTAGGTATAATATTTATTCGTTAGAATATGTTCTACAATAACAGTAATGATGAATTATTTAAAGTTTCGAGAAGAAAATATAGCTTACGAAAGCAAAATCTATACACAAAAGTAGGTACCTTAATACATAAATATTGTATTATACTTTATTTGAGATATGATAAGAATGTAGAAGAATCAAAACGCATATCAGGTCTGTAAGGATAGAGAAATTTGGCACTCGGGGCTCTTTACTTACCCTATTATGGATCGTGGTGTGATATAATAATGATAACCTTCGTAATGTAACACAATTTTCGAGGTGGCCTGTAATTAATAATATCGTGAATAATCTATATTTTGGCTAAGGATACCACCATATACAACTTGTATGCACGTCGAATTACTAATTAACTAATCTACTAGTATCTTCTTTGTACACCACTAATCTTTGAAGTATACATTTATAATCTGAAACTGAATAAATTAGGGGTCCAAAACGAGCGAACGGAGAGACCTGTTGAACGTAGCTACATGTTCTTGTTCATTCCATCTCGGCAAGTCCGCCAGAGAGGTCGCTGGAACCTGCCTATATCGCTTGTTATACACTAAATTTACTGCCCTCTGTCACTTGTATTCATCTGGATATTTGTTAGTGTATGTCATTAATTTATTCTTATGTATGTGATACCTTAGACTAAGTTATACAAGGAGGTACTTAATGCCTAATGGTGTTCTCTTCCAGTAAATACTAGCTGCTGGTCAGAGTATGTGGTAGATGCAAATTTCACTGTGACATCTATCACCTGCGAACAAGCTAACGATCGTTTGTATTGTTTCAGGTTAACTTCGAGTGGCGGCGGAATATGTAGATGGATTCGTATTAAATATGTTACGTGGTGCCAACGGGTTAATGCCGGACTAAAGTGATCCACATTACAGTAAAGTGCCTAGTGCAGTGATTCAGTGATTATGTGAGTGTTAGTTCGCTGTTAGCAAACAAAGCATCACCATGCTGCCTACGAACGTTATGTCCTTCATGAAGAAGGTGGGTCAAGTTAGTATTTCACACAATTACTTATACGTAGATATATACTGTCTTCTTCCAACCTATTCTTAAAAATCTTCTTTTTCCATTCTGTTTAGTTATAAGGTTGTTTTGTGACACAAGACTCTAAGCAGGAGTATTTTATATATAATGTTTTTCATTTAGCAGCACTGAACCAAAGAAAAAAGAAGAGTTATTTAGCGTAATTGTAAGATTATTCTAGAAATACAGGTATACAGGGCATTTTATATATCACAGTTCTCTCCCCATATTTACGGTAGGATAATAGGAGGTAACTATAGCGCGTTTGTGAATGTTCTACAACTAAAAAAAAGGTTGGATATAACAAGCGTTGAGGCTTGTGACACTGAGACTATCTATAACATGTCCAAAAAATTCCAGAACGTCACTTCCAATTTTTCTTAAAACAAACGCGTAGGCATTAGACAGGAATCGTTACTACTAATCATGGTCATTTTTTTAAATAGGAAAAGCCTCGCCTTTAATCACAATCTCGCCTGATAGTAGCCACGATGTAGCACGCTTGCTCAGAAAGTGCCTTTTTTATAGAATAGGGGGCAAACGAGCAAACGGGTCACCTGATGGTAAGTGACTGTCGTCGCCCATGCACACCTGCAACTATTCACTGTTGTCATAATATGCCATATGTCTCAGAGAGGGCTAGAGAGTAGAGGGCTTCAGGATACCATCACAAGTACATTAGTGTGCACTCGGTATCAGTATCTAAGGAAGCCGAAATAAGATTATTAGTATACGTCAGTTTGAGTTCACTGCACTAATGTTAGCTTCTGGAATATTCCAAGCAACCACAAACCCATTGCTACTTTAGAAGACTGATGGCCACCTCTGATATGCATGTAGACCGGAAAACACAATCTTTAAATTCGAACCCAAATTATTATAGTAACAATTGCTTCACGGCAGAAATAGGCGTGACGGTGGCACGAGTAGGTACTGCACCGGGCGAAGCACATACAAACATGTCCCTACCCGTTGCTCCTTACTGTTCTTTATTATCTACATTACCTTAAGAATTACATTTACGTTGCTTATATTAAACGTCTATGTAAATTTAATAAATACTTCTATTATAACGCCAGAATATTCAAATATAATACCAGTAACATTAAACATATTAAAAACGTTATAATAGTTTCATGATAAAAACATGAAACGCGAAAACAAATAGTCTCGGTGAGCAGCAATAGTTTTTCTGAAAGCTGCAGAGTATTGTACTAATTGTGTTGTTCTTTTGAATGAAACTCTTTGTTTTGCGCATATTGTCACAGCGCCGGGACATCTACGCCACTTTAATTTGTTTCACACCTCTCCACTGAAAATTTCGCTAGCATAGTATTTTGCAAAGAAAATATAGTTCTCATTCTTATTTCATTTCCGTATTTCTCTAATTAGACAGGCGCGCTGCCTTTGACTAAAGAAGGCTGTGGCGCTGCCAAGGAAAACAAAACTTAATTTCTATCCAACAGTTGGGCTTTGAAGTTTTTACCTGCAGTAATATAAACTTGATGCAATTAAATTAATTTAAATATGTATATAATTGCTTCATAATTACGTTAAGCAAACACATTACTTGTATTTCCCCGAAGGGCTAGTCAGAGGAGTGGGGTACACTCCCACGTATATAAATATAGGCATATAAATAGAAAGTTGAATGTAAATTCAACATACCAGGTCTATAAGGATAGATATTTGGCATTTGGCGTTTTCCACCTACCCCGTTAGGAACTGGGCGTGATAATATAATAAGGATAACATATTAATACTATGAATTACCCTTGAGACTATCATAACTCTTGCATTGACACATTACAGACGATACATCAAATGAAAAGCGTTAATAATCCTTGGATTGTTTAACTGTTATAACATATTAATGATTATTTTAGGGATTGGATACGTTTAGCGGAATAGATAATCGTTTCATTTCAGCGGAGCCAAATTTAGGGAAGATTTTCAATTTCTGAAAAACGCCCTGGCCATCAAACCATATTTTGTGTATTGTTATAGAAGAAAATTGTAAAAGTTTCGCCTTTCACTTACATGTACTCGTATCCAGGACTGCACAATATGGGAAGAAGTAATTGTATATTGCTTACTCATAAAAAGACCGTAAAAATCCCTCAAAATACAGACTAGATAGCGTAGGAAGCCTGCCAGTTAAGTGGTGTGATGATATACGCAAAGTGGCTAAAGATTGGACTCATTGGCATACTATTGGAATTCTATAGGCAGCAGTATACGGGAACAGACCTATATGAAGATGAAAACATCCTAAGATAAAATGTTTGGCACCTACATCTAACTTTATAATGAGCTTCTTGTTTGAAGACTGGTATAATAGTTCGAATTAAGATGTTATGAGGAAAATGCCCCATAACAGACGGTATTTTTTTTACTTTTGGTTATGTTTGGTTTTATTTAAAAATATATATATTATTTATTTAATTGATAGCCTAGTCGTCGAGTCGTTACAAGCGCGATTACTGATCAATAGGTCCTGGATTCGATCCCCGGGTCTAGCAGAATGTTAGAGAGTTTTGTTAACTTATAATTTTCTATAGTAGCTTGGAGTTTAGATATGTGCCCGTGAATGGCAATAAACAGACTCCGTATGTCATGATAGGATGTATCATAAAACTGGTAATCGTGGGAGTGTACCGCACTCCTCTGCTCTTTCCCATCGGGGAAATATAAGCGTGAGGTTATGTAATATTAATTTACATTTTGATATGTATGTTTTAATAGGTATTTAGAAGTTTCACGTCCTAACTTGGACTAATATCGGGCCTACGAAGCCGCTCCGGTATGCGAATACTGTTTTAATTAGTTGAAGCGGAATACCTCTATTTACAATTTCATGATAGCAGCTTTGTGCTAAGTTCATGCAATATGCATTAAATACTAACGTGTATTGGAGCGCGCTGTTTGCAGCGCTAGCCTCGCTGAATTTTGTTCATTTTCAACGTTCTACAATCATGATATTGGTTGAACATTTTAAGTTTACCGGCTCAAAGCCAAGAAGCGAGGACACATCTGTTCCACGCGAAAATTTCGTACACGTAATCTTTTCCGTTCTTTGTATATAGGTTGGTTATTGAAAGACGCAAAGATAATTATAATAAATTTTAGTTATGTTATTGATGTAACACTACACAAGTTCCGTTACGGGGTAGACGGAGAACATCAACTGCGGAATATCTCTACCATACAGACCTGACGTAATTATGACATAGTCGTCGACTCTCTTTAGATATGGATGTTGATGTCGGAGATTTGGGACTGCATCATCAGACAGGATATGACTTATATGATCTAGATAGAGAAGTTTTCGATTATAGTTGAGTCTAGATCAACATTAACATGGCATGATAAATAATTTGATAGCATAATAAGTAATTTGAAACGCCGTTATTTATAATTCCAATGTAAACTTATTCCTGAAATAGCGTCACCGCACTGCACTACACCGCACGCTGTCATAAAACTTTTAACAGAGTATTGTGTTCATGTAGTGGTTTATGTGTTGTATTCGTACCTTAATAATAGTATACAGCAGCGAGATATCGCGGGATGTGCTTATCGGGGCGGCAGACGCGCCGCGGCTTCCTGCCAAATGAATTAACGCTCGGCTGAGCGGAAACATCTTTCTTTCACATCAAAATACATACACTACTACGCACCGACCCACCACGAACGCCGAAATCGTTCGCCGACATTAGTTCGCTCTACACAGGCGTAGGTTGCGCCCTTTAGGGTTCAATTAACATATAAATTAAACAAACACGCTAGATGTAGGTACTCCTTGAGGTTTTCTGTAATAATTTTCAACTAAGAATGTTGATTTAAGCTTAGATGAATCCTTAACTGAGTGTGCTATGTATTTTGTTAGCGTGTGTGTAAGAAGTTCGTTCGCCGAAAAGGATATCCATTACCATACATGTATGTATATTACAAGTGCCTACTCCTTGAATTAATTATTTGTACATTTGTCGACAATTTATTAATGAAATCTTTCTCTATTCAGATGTATCAAAGCAATAGAAACATATGTTATAAATGAGTAGTATAATATGTTCAACATGTTATTAACTATGTTAATTTTAATTTGCCGAGAGAAACTAACTAGTTCAGGTAGAGTAGGTAGAGAGGTTAGTAGAGAGATTAACTAGTTCAGGTACTGACTGATGGGGGAACCAGAAGTCTCCGAAACCGTCTTGCGTGAATATAGAGATCAGTGTAAAAGAACGTGCGGACTGTCAGGATAGATATATTTGATTCTCGGTGCTCTTTGGACTTGGCGTGATGGCATAATACATAATATTAACTGTGTTGATATATCTTAATCGTGGACCCACGGCACTCAGCTCGCTTTACGCTGCAGCTTTCCAGCTCACCGTATGTGTTAGCAATATATCACCCTAGTACTTCGTATACGTACGTAGGCCGTAACCGTATTATCTGTCAGCGCGGAGCTAATCTCTCGTGAGTGCTGAATAGGCCTATTGTATCGCATCGCATTACGACTGCGACATCCGGCTTACAAATGGCTGATGAAATCCACTCTCCGCCACGTTGACAATATTTTAAGAAACATCAATTCCTACGAACATCGTCAATTAATTTAGTTAACTAAGTCCAGCGGTATTTTGTTGAACCCATTGTTAATAGTTAAGTTAGAGTTATTTTGCTGTTCCGCGGTATACAACGTTTGCTGAAGCATGCAGTAAAAGTTTTTCTCTGTATTCCAACATTCGTTCTTTTCCACGATAAATACTTTACAATGATTATCATATCATCACACTAGAACGACGGAGAAGAC
Source organism: Elbella merops (assembly GCA_018244855.1). Taxonomy (NCBI): domain Eukaryota; kingdom Metazoa; phylum Arthropoda; class Insecta; order Lepidoptera; family Hesperiidae; genus Elbella; species Elbella merops. The sequence continues at coordinate 4,892 of DWMG01004062.1, read as the reverse complement.
AGAGAGCACGGAGGGGCAAATATCTCTATCCGTAGAGTAGCGACTGCTTTTTCTACATTATTCATCCTTTTAATAAATGCACGCCTATTCGCCACGCATAACTAGCCCATCAACCAGTATCTGACTTTTTGGTCAAGATCGATGAGTCTTGGTCTCCCTTATTACCCGCGTCCTCGCTAAATTCGCATGGTAGGTACACTACATAACGGTACATAGATATGATCTCTATCACATTGCCACCATTAAGCAATGTATATTCAAATATCTTTAGAATGAAAGCAAATTCTTGACCCTTTCAGTCTGTAATTAATTCAGTTAATTTTCAAAGTTTCTCAATTTGCATTATACTGCATGGTTGTTGGTTGTTCGGCAAGTTCCATAAATTGTCGGCTGTTATTGTGCCCCAAATATACATATATCAATACATAATTTTAATCAAAGAAATAATTGCGTATTATTTCATAAAAATAGTAGTGAAACTGACTGATTATATAATACAATTATGTACATGTATGCGATTGTATATATAAGTGTGTGTGTGTACGTGTGTGTGTGCGTGTGTGTGTGTGTGTGTGTGTGTGTGTGTGTGTGTGTATGTGTGTTTACTGGATAGCTTGCTGAATACTGGATAGCTTGAATGATGCTATAAAACGTTAGATAGCCTTAAATATTGAGAATTGTAAAGTAAGTCGTAAAAATCCTGCCGAATTTTTCTATTTTCGTGCGTTGGCGTAGTGGTTAGTAACATGGAAATATAACGTAGATTCGCATATCTAGAAAAATACCACAACATCATAAACCTCTGTTACAAATAAACCACAATATGTCTGTCATAAAGTAAGCCACAATAAGACACAAATTTATTGAAAATTCAAAGGTCATTTACGAGTATTATCATAAGGCATGGCATAATAATCCTTAGGAATGAAATTTATTTCACCGTGAAGACGATTTAACGAAGATATACTTTGTCTTTGATAGCGTGTTATCTGGCGTTTTGGACCCGTTGATTAGGAGATAATGTAAAATTAAAATAATTAAACACTGCTCGAAGCTGGCTATATAAAAAAATTATAAAAATAATGATCGACCCATTTGCCATTCCAATTGTCTGTCTATAGACTGAAATGAAATAATACGACTAAAATATTGTCTATGTTTAAGTACTGTTAAACATCTGTCTGTGATTTATTCTAAGTTATAGGTAGCTATCTCCGATCTCCAACCCACATGCCCAGCGTGGAGATTACGGGCATAAACCCCCTTTTAGGGAGGCCTATGTCCAGCAGTGGACTGACATAGGCTGATGATGATGATGATGATGATAGGTAGCTAAATACGCGGAATACAGCAAATTATAAATAATTTAACATCTTGGGACAGCTCCACACACAGCTATCGGATTTCAAAAGCGGCAGAGCTTGTTTTATGGTAATCTATCAGATGGTAAAATACAGGTAAATAATAATAATAATATAAATTAAAATTACAAATATGTACCTACATAGATATTTTTTCATCCACATATAATTAAAACCAATGCTTAAGCTCATCACACAAAACATATGTATAGGTACTGTGCGAATCAAACCCAGAATTCTCAACTCGGAGGTAAGATTCACTAGCCACTGAACCAATGGGCCAGTTAAGCAGTGTGTGGTAATGTGACGTAAGCTTGCAGTAGACCGAAGGTGGGCAGGTAGGGACGAGAGGCGAACTGAGCGAGAGGTAAATTATGGGAGCTCTGCGATTTGGTCGGGAGATGAGAAGCTTAACGGGATATGGCGAGGTCTGACACACGGCGGGTCTCGGTTTATTACGCAACTCGATATCCATAATAACTAGATAGCTGAAATTCTCTTTTTTTCTCTCTATCTAATTATAAAGAACTGTAGCATAGTCAAATAGAATTTCGCATAGCATACAATTATAGTTGGGGTTTGGACGATGACAATACTATCAGAAGCCTCCAAAAACCGGCATACGTTAAGAAGACGATGACGAATGAAAGAGTAATCGTGTCATGTCAGTAAGTATAGGGATATTTGACATTAGGTCGCACTTGGAATCTAGACAGTGGCGCAGGCACCTATTCGACTAACTAGGCAGTCATAAGTAAAATAGATATATTTTATATATTATGATCAAAAAGAGTGAAACCAAGACCAGGTAGTTCGCATTCGGCGTTAATGTAACAAACAAGTTAGTTTTCTCAAACTTAATTAGAGATCAGAGCCGACTTCTGTACAAATGTAGCAGCGTCCGGGGCACACGGCTCCGAGCTCGCAAAGTTTCTCTTAAATCCATTACTTATTTTGTTTTGTCGCTACAACCCCCACTTCATTCAAGTTGTTTTGCCACGTGTCATACCACACTGATATTTATCGAGCCATTTATATAAAAAGTCTACGTACCTGGTTTTTCTAACAAATATTTTCAGTGAACAAAAAATATTAATTTAGTTACGAATATTAACCTCTGATTTTTATATTAAAATTTAAGGTACAGTACTTACCCTTTTCATCTAGGAAAACGCCCAACGTCATAATCACCATCAGAACTTATTTAAAAAAAAATTTCTTACGCTGTCTTTATTGAAAAGCGTTATTACACCGTCTGTGATTATAATTATTTTTACAGATAACTATGATGATAGCAAATCATAAGTAAACTTCTGTGACCACATTATTTTTAATTATAGATTTTATATTATGAGCATAATTACCGTTTTTATGTAAACTTAGGTATTATGTCTTCATTGTATGCCCATCAGTGGTAGGAATATGGAGGACTTAATTATGTCACATTAACAAAATCTCTACGTATGTAGGTACCTACATATATTCCGTAATAAATAAGTTTCACTTTGACAGCATCAACCTTTTTGTTGTTCCACTGTTGGACACGGTTCTGTTCTTAAATTGAAAATATTCAAGGGTATAATATGCAACGCTGGCCAAGTGCGGGCTGGCGGACTACGGCCAAAAATGAACTGTAATTATATATGGAAGTGATCTGAACTGGCACAGAGATGTATCGAATGTCGGGCCGTCAATTTGAAAATTTGATATGCTATCGGCGATTTAACGAATATTAAATATCGACATGCGAATGACGAACATTTTTCATTTATTATTACATACAAAAACATACGTTTTGATTTATCGTCAGATCTACACAAGGGATGTTTTCCTCAGTGGTATGAGTATTTTGACGTGAAATTGTGTTTGAAAATGAAGGATGCGTTTTGAGATTAAAAATCAAAATATCACTTGCTGCAATGGTAAAATAACGCATTGTAAAGAAAACTGCACTCGTTAAAGCTCTCCATAATGCCGTCTATGGCTTGTGAAGTCTGCTAACCGCCCTTGACAGCGTACCAGATTGAGGCCTTAAAACTACTTATTCTGAGAGGTGACTCTTGTCGAACAGTGACCGGTAAAAGAATTGATAATGATGTTGAAAATGAAAATGCATGTAGATAAAATTATTCCTTTTTTTTTTTCTTTGTCATGCTGTCTATACTTATGTTATATCGCTAGACCTACCCAGTGGTTAGTAGCCCTGACTGCTAGACCTTGAGGTGCGGGATCGATTTCGATTCCCATCCAGAATAAACATTTGTGTAATGAGCATGAGCTTTTTTCGAGATTATACGTATGTATGATATATCTATAAAGTAGGTATTTATATAGACTTTTATAAGTCTTTTATCGACTGTCATAGAAAAGATTATCATAGAATAAATTCTGCTTAGTTTAAAACCAGAAGGCGGTCTGCAAGTTGTCTCAAGGTATTATACAATTATTGTTAGTAACAGTTGGCAACGCAGACCACTTTATATTAGTTAATCTTTGCAACCCACAGATATCTATAGCTCTCATCAAATAGAATTATATTTTCTGATATCGATCGATACAACCCACTTGAGGAAAGTACATACGACTAAGTCCTCGCATTGTTACTTTCACTATTCATACTATAACAAAACTATTATTGTATTATTACGCCAGGTGCCCTATGGGGTAGGTCATGAGCGCCGAATATCAAATATCTCTATCATGACACAGCTGATTTCCTCAAAAACAAGATTATATATATTTCTAATTATAATTTAATTGCAGAAATAGGCTCTGCAGTTGTCGAATAGTTGAACCCTGACTCGGTTCACTTAGCCGACATCACAACTATGGTTATATGGTGTTTATGTCATATGATTATGTAAAAATAACTTCGTCTTTAGATAGGACTTTCACACAGTAGAATACACTATTGCAATTAACACTTAAAAGAATAATATTCTGGCCATATGTTACGTAGCGACTGCCCACAAATATTGCTAAAACACAATCTCCTACCTCTTATCCCTCCTCTGTCCAATCTCCAGTATGGGCGATAACTGGGCAGGCGTGGGCAGCACTATGGGAAAAAGCCTTCTATGAAAGTGTACGAGGACGCTCATTAATGGATGTTTTGTCCAGCAGTGGACGGAGACAGCCCGATGTTGTGAGGGTAACGTTAGTATACACCGTTAGAACTTTTGTATGATTGACTGCATGTTCTGTGTCATCCCTTGTTCCTATGGGAAGTAACATCGATAACAGCAATTATTTATATGAATAGCATTGAAGTACTCACTAAAAATATTGGTACCATATTGTATGAAGGAATAATACTTTTGTATTTGAATTTTAATTAGTGGTAGTCATTAATCTCATTCGGTCAATCTCCAATGAGTTAGTATATTGACGTAACATCATGCCTGTCATCCCCGAAGAGGTAGGCAGAGGAGTGTATTACACTCCCACGTTTCACCAGTTACATTTATGTCCCATGGAATAGGTTGTGAGTCTATTGCCATACACCAGGCACAGATCCAGACTCCGAATCAC
>DWMG01004061.1:0-11281 GCA_018244855.1 Elbella merops | reverse complement strand
TAGTTAATACCACAATGTCTGGAAATAGCTCTTTATCTCATTAAATGTAATTTGACCAGAAGTAATTTACCTTTTCTACGTGTTCTGCTTCCGATTCTTTCAATTTGTTACGCAACTCTTCTATGACACAAGAACACTGTGCTATTCGTGTGTCCGATTCGTATTGGATCAGTTCCACTGTAATTATTTATTCTTATAATACAATTATAATTATAAGGTAATTTATTTGACACAATAATTATTGTTAATTTTGTGCCTATCCCCGTTATGGCTCTCACATGTAAGTGTGTTAAAAATAACCTATTAGAAAAATTATTTAATTATAGTGCATTTTGTGCAGTTTTCTTTTATTGACTTCAATTAAAATGTTAACAAATGAAAACTTTAATATGAATTCAATAGAACAATGATAATTGTATGTTACATGAGTTATATTAAAAGTCTACCATGAATTGCTTAATTATACTTCATTTATCATAAGCGCTTGATGAGGGATCTATGGCAGTTTAATTATTTTCGCAGGTTTTGGAAGTGGCAAATAATCAAAATATAGCTAATATATTATGATCTGATGGTAAAAATCTGATGGTAACTATTTGTATCTTATAATTATAATTTTCGACCCTTTTGTTATTCATTATCATCATCATCATCAGCCTATCTTAGTCCACTGCTGGACATAGGGTACGCGGGTTGGAGATCGCAGGGCACAGCTTTTCGCACCGCCGCACGCTTTTGTCATTCCACTATTGGAATATTTGAGCCCAGGACCTTCGGAGTGAGAGGCTGAGCTCTTAACCACTATAGCTGAATCTCCTCTCAGAATGAAAGGGGTTATGACAATACTCTACCAGGATGGCCAAGAGCGGGTTAGCAGACTTCACACACCTTGAAGAACAAATGGTAAAATCTACGACGTGCATATATTCTCAAGACGTGTTCCTTCACCCATATCATTACAAGTTCTTCATAAGTCATGTCCTTTCTTCATTTCTAATACCATACACTTGTTGTTAATAGCAGTGGTTCGATATATTTACCCTTTTTCTCGCACTTCGCCGTCAATTCCTCCACATCTCGCTTGTGGGCGTTATGCAATTCTTGGACGGTTTCATTATGTTTTTGTACCATACCTTCTTTCTCCTAACATCAGATAGTCATTATTATTATTAGTACACTGCGCACGTGGTATGAGATTACTAAATTAGGTATAGCTTGATGATTTACTTAATAAAACGATAGCTTCAATTAACCGTCTAGTTTATTGTCATCATCATCACACAGGCCTCCTACCTCCGGGCCTTCACTGTTTCATTGCTAGACATAGGCTAATTATTGATCTACTTTTTGAGTTATCAAAATAGAAACGTTGGTGACACGTAAATAAATAAAATAAAATAATAAATAATAATAATAATATAAATAATGTAAATATAATGTAATGTTTTTTGTACATCGCAGCAGTGAATTTTTTTAAATGTCGAAATATAGGTATAGGAACATCTAATATCAAGCCCCAACGTGTGACATATACGTTATTTATCTTAGAAATATAAATACAGTTCCTGTCACAGTTTAAAATTAAGAGGAATGTTTATGAAATAAGACGTGACGATAATGAGTCAGGTGCGAGACATGCCATTGTTCATTTGTAGCTTGTTCATTTCAAAATGTAGGCTTTTATTAGAGAAGTGAACTATTCTACCAAACTAATTATCTGTATGGTTAAGAAAATATTATACTACTATCTACATGTATGGAAATTCATTTGAGTAAAGTTAAACAAGTTTCAGTTTATTGAGAAATGTATTTAAGTAATTCAATGAAGTACATGTTGGTAACTGATTATTGTATTACTTTAATCGAACACTTTTAGTACAAAATTATTGGATAGTTACATAATTTTCGTTCAATGTCATTATCATCATTGTCATCAGCGTACTCCTGTCCATTGCTGGCCGCAAGTCCAATAGCACGCCACTGAGCTCGTTTATTTAGCTCTTCGTATAGCTGCCAGCCACTTTGAATTCAGTATCAGTTCAGTCAACGTTTTCAGTACTAACCTTTTTAATACTCTACAATTTCTTTCTAACTAAAACTTGTTCGAATACTAAATGTACTGAATTTTCACTACAGTATACTTACTTGAACAAAAAGTTGAATATTCAAATGAACCGATATAGATGTATAATTACTATTAATAAAAACGAACACTAAATGCATTGAAAGTGAATTGTTTGTAAATAGTTGCATACTCTTTCCATCGTTGCTATAGCATAATCCTTAGCTGTTATTTCATCCTTTAGTTTCTCTATATCTCTTTTTATGTAAACTAACTGTGATACAGTCTCCTGAAGGTTACCAATCATTTCGCGGGAACTCAACAAATGGTACCGATGAGATTTTTCCAACTCACGCGCTTCTTGTAATTCTATTTCTAATTTAACGTTAATATCACGCATCTTTTTAGATTCTTCCCTCTCTTTGTTAAAGTCCTGTTGTATTTGAGCACAAATAATAGTTTAACTATTTACATGCGATAACTCTGTGCGTAAATAAATATAAACAAAAAATGTTTCTTACAAATTTACATTTAGATAAATAGTTCAACATATTTTGGAACCGATCGATTGCTATCTTTACGTCATCAGTATTTTTTAATTCCATTTTTTACTTACGATAACCCATTTCAATTATTCTAAATAAGTACAATGAATCAATACTGTCAAATGTTGTCAGAGTTCTAATCTTTAAAATTGGCGCCATGAAAATAATCAATTTTTTTTTTATTTTTGTTAATCCAATGGTACTACTACATTTATTATCTACCAACGACCATATTATAAAAGTGTGTATGTAATGAATTTCAACTTAAAATTGAATTCCAATTTGAATGATCTTTTTACGACACGTCTGTCATTTCCAAAAAAAAATAATTTTCCATGATTGAAATTTTTATTTTTAGTGCACTTTGTTCTTAAATTCGACAAATACATTACAAGTTAAAGAGGGTTGAGCACGTGATCAAATTAGACGAAATTATCGGTGTTACTATGATTATTTCACGCCAGATACTTTGTGGCGAAGGCAGTGAGTACTGAGAGCAAAATATAATTAATAATTTCTATATACAAAAATGTGCTATAACGAAATAATGAAGTGGCTAGTTGGGTAACTTGTAAACATTCCGTAAGATTAAATCCATAGTATTTAGTGCATACCAATAAAGTTATTCAAGAAAATCTAAATATTTTTAAAGTTAACCATTTGCTTAGGCGTTTCCAGAATATTTGTACCTACTTTCAAAAAACATGTCTAAAAAATTTAATAATAGTGATCCATTAACTGAACATAATACATGTATAAGGTAGTTTTTTTTCATTATTCTTTGATATACAACAAATATGTACCTATTTTAGAAATTTTGTCAAGAGATAAGGAAGCCTTAGAACAATTTAACAAGAAATAAAACAAAAATTTACATATGTTGAAAATTATATTTCATAATTTTTGTTTTGGAATACTATTCAACTTCTAACTGAATTTTCGATTGCTGTAGAGTAGCTTTCAATGTGAATGGTTTATTTAAATTTGCAATATCAAAGGTTTCAGTTGCAAACTGTATACTTTCTGGGGTTTCATGAAGACTGAAACTTATATCTTTTTTGTCCTCTCCGGCATCTATATTGCAAGTATATTGTGTATACATTATGGTCCCTTCTTTGAATAACTGAACAGTTTGATTGAAGTATTTAAGATAAATATCTCTATCTAGGAATTCAATTTCAGCATTTTGATCAGTAAGACCAAACTCAGGCAAGTCTAGCATGAGCCCTGCTTCTCTTGCACAACCTACAGCTATGACTTCATCTGGACTTAAACCGGACATTACTTCCGCTTCTGGTAGTAGACTTGCAATAGCAGCCTGTAATTTAGGTATCTTCATACTTCCACCACAGAGCACAATTTTGCTGATATGCCCATCAAAACTGTCAATTACTTTTTGAGCTGGTTCTATATAAGATGATATTTTTGCTGAAATAATATTCTCAAATCTAGCCCGAGACACATTTTGGCTCCAATCCACACCGTCTAACAGGGATTCAATGAAGACATGTGCTGAATTAAGTGTTGAAAGAACATGTTTGCAATTATCTGCATGTGTTAGAAGTTTGGCCATGGCTTTTTTACTCTCCTGAGGATCCAATTTCCATCTTTGTCTAAACTCCTGGGCAATGAAATCAGCTAAGTCTTTAGTGAGACATTTACCACCCAAGTCGGAACGGAAAACATTTTTCTCAATAGAAATAAATCCACCAGAAACTTTCGCAATTGATGCATCACAAGTAGACCCACCGAGTCTGTACACCAAAACATTTATATCATCAGCACTTTCTTCAAGATTATAAGCTAGTAGAGCAGCAGCAGGCTCGCTGATAACTTGAAGAACATCAAACCCAGCTAGCTCCGCACACTTCATAAGTCGTTCTCTGCTTGCCTTAGACCAATGTAATGGAGCGGCTAATACCAACTTCAAGTCATCTTCATTAGTCACAGAATGACTAGCTATAGTGAACAATTTGGCATACATTTTTATTGTAATGTTATCTGGATTCGAATACAATTTTGTTCCACTCGTTTCAAACTCATACACCAGTTTTTCTTCGTTTTGTATCCGACAAGATGATGATGACTCCACGTATGATAAATCATTTTCATTAAAATCGTTGTTCATCAACCTTTTGTTATGTTTGATTATGGATTTTGTAAAAGGCTGGCCTGATTTTGCTGGCAGTCCGATTTCCCATTCCCCGCCATTTAGAGCTACAATAGCTGGTGTGACTCGATCTCCCGCATCATTGGCTAAAACTGCAGGTGCTCCGTTAGTGTAGGCAGCTAAACACCCTGAACTATTACCCAAATGTATACCATACGCTGTTGCCATTTTTAGGTTAAACGGATATTATTAGTAATAAACTTTATTAAGATGTATCACTTGGTCTAGACAACTTTCTTAATTCCCAGTTTTCAAAATGATTGACGATTAAATATCACGTTTTCATTTTTATTCAATAAGTTGCCAATAAAATCTTAAAATACTCGTTTGAATTATTCATGACAGATGACTTCATGTTATAATTTTCTTAAACCTATTTGAAGACGAGGGCTTTAGATACCTGTCTTTTGACCTAATATATAATTTATTCTATAAGTTGTATAGTAAGAAACGATTTAAATCAAATCGGTAAGCAAACATTTTCATGGTGATTATATATTTATTTCCCAAAGTTTACAAGCATATACTTTAATCAGTAATACTCTTGGCTGTCCCTTGCAAGCTTAAATCCAAACCCAGAAACAATTTTTTATGAACAAATTTTTATATCATACAGCTTCCTTAATGTTTTGAGTTAACTCCTAGGTAAAAAAAAAACATTTTTAAACTTATATTATGTTTTTTTAGGATATGTTTTTAATGTATAATATTTTACTTTCAACGCGAAATGTCCTAAGGCATGACTTTATATAATGCGTGTCAAAATTGACAAGTTAGACTCTGATGTTTTGAAAACCATATGTTGTCAAAATCATTGTTTATGATAAAAATATGTACAAAAATCCCGGTGCCAAAATTTATTGTAAATGAAATGAAAATTTGTAGTATACGTGTTTTAATATTTATAAGCTACAGCTTTTTAAGTACTTCATCAGCTGTAAAACATAATGATATTCGAAACCACTTGGGGACTCGTACTCCTTACAGATTTAAATATAATAAAGATGAATCCAGGTTAAAATTTTCAAGTAAGTGCGTAACATGTATTTGTCATACAATTACAGCAATAACATAAAAAAAATTGTATTCTACTCATTATTTTAAATTTTAATGCTGTTTTAGATTGTAAAGACAGCAAAATATGGATGTTGGTGCGACATGGAACAAGATTGCCGAGTGCCAAAGACATTGTGGGAATGAACACTACTCTCAAAGACTGGAAATATGAAATTTTAATCCAGCACAAACAAGGAGAAGGTAACTTAGGGAACTTTTCAATTATTGATGATGGAATAACAGACGCATTGATAATGAAAAAAGGCACTTTAATCAATATAGTTCAATAACTATAAATATTTCCGGGGTCATTTGGTAAATAAGACTAAGATGGCATCTTAACCAGTAATAACCTTGGTGTGTTTTTCATGGCTAAGCAGTACACCATCGTTTGTTTATACAAGCGAATGAAATAATCAATAAAGAACAGCAAACAGAGTTCTTTCACGAAATGTAATTAACACCACTATACCTATCTATATTTCAATATAATAATGACCGGTTATCAGTTTTAAATTATATTGTAAATGATAATATTGTAGAAAAATATTTTTTATAACACAGGTAAACTAACAAGTGATCAACTAAGAAGATTGGAAGACTGGACCAGTGATATTGACATTGAAAATGAGAAGTTCCTTACCCTAGAAGGACAGGATGAGATGGTGCTGCTGGCTGAACGGATGCAGAAGAGATTACCCAATGTTATCAAGGAGAGATATAGTAATAAAACATTCCAGGTGAATAGATAAAAAAAATTAACCAATACCCATAAGAAAAAATAAAGAAAAATATCAATAAGTAATTAAAAACAAATGAGTAATAATATTAATAACATGCAATGTATCTATTGAGTTAAAACAGTTAATTATATTAGATGGTTTACTTAACTTGGCATATCAGATCTCCTATGGGTGGGGAATGAGCTAGGTAGATGTTAAATTGTGAAAGTACATTATTAAAAAAAAATTGTACAGATATAATGATCTGCATATATGGGGTTTAATGGCATATACCTGCATACAGTATGCACACCCACTGGCTCAGAATTTATTCCTACAATTTCTATTACTGTTTTATTTAGTGTTAATGGTTAAATTATAAATGAACCGATTAAACAAATTATAATTGTATGCAATCAAAGCAGGACATGTTGGGCCCGTAGTACTAAAAATTTCCAGCAATAAAATTGTAACATTGTGAATTGTTGAATTTTTAACTTCGTTTATTTTATTTTCAGTTTCGCTACACACCCACTCAAAGAGCTCAGCAAAGTGCAAAATACTTTACTCTAGGACTGTTTGACAAAAAAGAGGCTCAAAATGTTATATTTACACCGCCTTCAATAGTTGACACTACATTACGAGTATGCAAATTTATTATTCACCATGTTTAACATATTTTGTTAATGAAATTATTTATATTGTTACTAAGTTAACGAGTTTGTATTTTTATAGATTATAACAATTAGTTATTTTATATTTGCATTTCCTTACTAGCATCACTTCTTTCTTATGAACAATGTTCATATGAACATATGAACAATGTTCATATGAACATATTTCATATGAACAATGTTCAGATGAGACTGAATTTTTCAGTTTTACAAACACTGTGATAAATGGCAACAGCAGGTTAAGAAAAATCCGGACACATACAAGGAGCAAAAGTTGTATGGTCACAGCCAAGAAATGAATGACACTCTGAAGTCTGTGTCTAATAGGCTCGGTCTTAATAGATTACTGAATTTGGGTTTGTAATGTATTATAATATGTGTACAGTTCAGTAGGGAACCAGCTTGTATTTTAAATTTGCTGTTAATCACATTAAACCTTGTTCAGATGCAATAACTGTTTTTTCTAACTGACTTTTGGCTTATTTCACTCATAAAGAATACAAGTTACATGTATTTTCTTTTTAAGGACATTTTGCTATAAGTTTGTGTTCTATATCAATTATCAATTTCAGATACAGTGACATTAATGTACAAAATATGTGGCTATGAAACTTCTTGGTACAAACATTCCATGTCACCATGGTGTTATGCATTTGATCAGAGGAGTGCTGAGGTTTGTTGTATTTCACAATAATTGTACAGGCTTTTAAAACTTAATATATAGTAATGTCATCATGTACACATCACCCTTTTCCATTCCACTGATGGACATCTTACCAAAGGTGTGTCACAACACTTAATTCTCTGTAGATAATAATATGTTAGTGAGAAAAACCGGGAGTTGAAACTGGTAAATAGTACTCATTATTATGTCACTATCTTCTTTCTTCTATTGTTTTGCTCTTTAACAACCTGTCTTCACTTGCTATTACATTAATCTTAATCTATGTTTACAGGTGCTGGAATATTACCATGATCTGAAACACTACTGGATGGATGGTTATGGTCATGATCTCACATACCGTCAAGCTTGTATGTTGCTTAAGAATTTGATTGAAAATTTTCGGTATGTGTATTATATCTATTATGAGTCTGTAAGATTTTATAATATTGTTTATGATTAAAAGTTTTCAAACAAATATATGAAGAAGTTAATTGTAGGCTTCTAATTGAGTATTGCCACCAATCAATTGCTTTTGTTAAATGGATTCTTAGCATGACATCACACCTGTAATCCCTGAAGGGGTAGGCAGAGGAGTGTAGTACACTCTCGATTTGCTGAATATTTCGACAATTTTTTAATATTTACAGGGAAGAGGGACCTAATGCTACATTCCTGTTTGCACATTCAGGAACTCTTCTCAAGTTTCTAGCGCTCCTGCAACTATATAAACCGCAGGAGCACTTGAGAGGAGATGCCATCGATCACAAGAGAACCTGGAAGGCATCCAATATTGACTGCTTTGCTTCAAATTTAGCCTTTGTTCTCTACAAGTATGTAGTAATCTTATACATATATTTATTTCTTGCTTTAATATATACTGTTCATTCAGAATATATATAGCACACAACAACTTAATAAACTCCCATACAAACTGGCATAGACTTTTTCTAAAAGAAGAGTATTTATAGGCTAACTGGTTAAAAATACCTTGGCACTGTTCATTGTGGTATATTGTTAACAATTGACAAAACATTGCTATTAGAGATACTGAGATGACTGTGTGTTTCCTAAAATTGCATATTATTTGTTGCAAGGTACCATACAGGTGTTTCATGGATATTTAATAGATATAGATCTACAATGTTTTGTTACAGGTGCAAGGATGGTGATAAAATATTAACACTGCATCAAGAGCAAGTAATCAAATTGCCCATGTTCCAGAAAGAACTGTTACCAATGAGAGAGTTTGTGGATTATTTCTCTGAATCTGTTAATAAATGTAATTACATGGATATGTGTAAGCTGTGAGATTGAAATAATTATCAGTGATATTTGTTAATTTGAAATAGATTATATGTGACTGATGTCAATTTATTGTGTATAATGTTCTTTTAAATAGACACATTTGGTAAATTTTTGTTCACTTACATGTTGTATAAATGATCCAAGTCCGAGGTCTAGTTAATAATAATAATCAACTTAGCCGTATCTCTACACCCAAAAGGCAGATGATAATTGGTCATATTGTATTTTGCTCAGGTTGCATTTACTTTACTTCTATTTATAGTAACCTTGGGGCATGAAACTTATTAGTAGTAAAATTGACAAAACTGTCCTACCGTTGGGTACATGCCTCTCCACGATGTATAGTGCCAGATTCTTTTTATCAATAGTAAAGCAACTATATCAAATGTTTCCGAAAACTTGCTAAGGAGATAAGGTTTTTAATGTCATGTGCCTTTAATAGTTAGTGCCGTAAGAAACTTAAACGAAGCCTAAAGATGATGGAAAGCAAGATATTTGTGAAAGAATGCACTTAATTCGAAAAAGTGGTGCTAAATGTATTTCAAATTTTCGGCTCCGATTTTATGACGTATGCAATATATGACATATGCAGTCTATGACAGCATAAATTTTTATAAGTCCGCAAGAACAATTTTACATAATAAGGTATGTCTCATATGTTGTGTAATAAAACAGTTATGAAATATAATACTTATATATTTGTTATAAAAAATATTAGTTATACATGTACACTTGTACTATTGCAAAGTATTAAAAAATAGAAAAATCAAAAACAGTGCGTAAAAAAGAAATATCTCTAATATTTATTAGCTTTTTTATTGAAGCACCGTCAATTATGACTAAATTTTTTTGTTATTGTATTTAGTATTTGCTATTAAAAGCTTTTAAATGTTGATGTATTTTATTATTATTAAATATTCACGCTAGGCCCTTTACGTGGTAGACAAATAACAGCGATAACCTAACATCTCTATTCTTATACAGCTGACTTGGAAGACGAAAAAAGTGGATTTTATCAGCCAGTATTTGACCTTTTTGTCAGGTTAGGTGTGTTGGTGTCATCCATGAAGTTATATGTATTTTTTTTTATATTTACTTATTTTTTCTTATCGAATAATATTTAGTATATTTTTCAAATTATAAAAAGAAATAATGAAAAATTGTACTCTTTGTATTATATGTTGATTTTCAATTTAATTAGTTAAAGCGAAATGGACGGAGATCATATAGATTAGATACATAAATCTCTCCAATTTAGTAGAGAACCCTTTAACGGTATGTATGCGGACATAAGGGGGAAACACAGGAGCAACTGAATAGTATCTGTTACTGTCAAACGAAAACAGCGTTTTTGAGTTCATGTTGTCCGGATCGCTTAAACTAGGTAGGTACATAAGGTATATCAATTTAAAGATGAGTCATACGACACTCGGAAAAGTTATTAGTCGACAAGCATATTACTAATAAAGTATATTACATAATATTAGGTACCTATCTATACATATCACATAAGTATGCGGGACGATATGTAGCTTTATGTGCCGCTCGCCGATTATAAGGTACAATATAAATTTAACTGCCTCATTGGTCGAGTGGTTGCAAGCGCGACTACTGACCGAGACGTCTTGAGTTCAAGATTCCCGGATCGGGTCCTATTAGGTTTTTCTATCCCGAAATCCCGTTAATTAACTAAACTAGGCAGAGATCGTGAAAATTTTAAGACAATCTAGATGTAAAATACTTATATACATATATGCTACATACAAAAGTAGGATATTACCCTTAGGGATTTGTTTAAGCGTGAGCGAGGAACATAATAGTTAACGAATTCGCGCATGAAAACGCACTTGATTTTTTTTTCGCTATAAAGCTTCATCGGGTATAATGTGATTCACAGAAGAATCGACGTAATTGGCTGAAAAATTAGATAAAGTTGAATATAGAACTAGACTGCTAAGGATGTGAATAATAATAACTAAAGATAACTTCGGGAATTACGGGCGTAATGTTACGTTAGTTACAGACACAGTTGGATACAAATTTATAGGAAAAAATTACCACTTATAGATTTTTATTTATTTTT
>DWMG01004060.1:0-11282 GCA_018244855.1 Elbella merops | reverse complement strand
GCCTATCTCAGTCCACTGCTGAACATAGTCCTCTCATTATAGAGGGGGTTTTTGTAATCCACTAGGATGCACGTTGGGGGTCACAGATCACAACTGTTCGTACATTCAACTCTGCTGCCCATTGGTGGCCAGGGCATTTACCAATTTAATGAAGACCTGGTAAAATTAACACTAGGTTTATCATCCCTGGCGGGACGTATAACATAACTGGTGAGAAGTAGGGCTGTACTGCCGTCTTCTGCCTAACCGTTTGGGGAAATACAGATGTAATATGACGTCACGAGTAATATATACTAGCAATTTAATTTGACAACAGTACAAAACCGTTGCACATAAATAAAAAAGCACGAATAATTTAATACCATTTAACTGCTGGCAACACAAATGTTCGTGTCATGTTTATAAATGTTATTTATGATATCATTAAAAGAAATTCCGACATGAATTAAAATATTGTAAGCGGCCGTATATTAGGTATTTTACATAAAAGTTTTAGGTCCCTCAATATTGACTTAATTTAAAGCTATATTTTGATTTTGAGAAAGTAAGGTACTTCGTATGTTGATGCACGCAGGTGGAGAGGGAGACCAAAACTCAACTATCTTCATTGAGGATACGAACTCTTCAACACTGGCATGTGTGTATGACGAGAGTGCTGTATGTAGAATGGTAGGAATATTTGGCATTCAGTGCTCTTAGCCTACCCTGTAACGCACCAAACGTGACGCTATCATAATAAAATAACAAAAACACTTTTTGATATCCCATATAATAAAAACTAGTGCACATTACACAACAGTCTGGTTCACAAACTAACGGGCCAATCATAATAGTGATAATAACAAACTATGGCGTCTACTAGTACTAGTTATAAGTATAGAAGTGCGGCGACGTGGTCGCGTCAGCGGCATGAAATGGAACCACTATGTACACCTAGCGGGCTGTACCTCTGTGTGATTACGGCCCGGTGCAAGAAGCCGCGGCGCCGCGCGGCCGGATTTGTTACACCGCCCGCCGACTGTTTCAGACCGCATCTATCATCCGCGTTTGACCGCATCGGCTATAGTGCTGTGTCATCGCCTCGCTTCGGCACTCATCTTGACCGAATCTTGCTTATTATGTTACTGGCAAGTGTATCAATTGTATAAGAATACATAAAATAATGCCTATATTTCGTCGAAGGCGTAGACGGGGGAGTGTAGTATAGTCCTACGTTTTTCTAATTATGTCACTATTTGGCTATTGTCATAGATCGGGCAATAATCTAGACTCTATGCTAATAAATACTGTGAAGAAAATCCACTCAGTGCGCAAATTCTGCCTCGCAACCCTTTCCTGCCTGAAATAATTATGTGCATTTTGAGATATAATATCACTTTTTGTATCGGAGGAGAAAAGCATCGTGACGAAGCCTGCACATCGTAGAGTTTTTCATAATATTTTCTAAGGCGTGTGAACTCTTACAACCCGCACTTGCCTTGTGTTGTAGACTATGTCCCTTTCTCGTTCTTGGAAAAAGACTTGATTCAATAAAGAAAAAATAAAAAAGTTGATTATGATTTAACGTAAATGAAATAAAAATTGACACAAGCTATTTGGATTATGAATCCCAGTATCTATCTCGATATACACGCAATTTTTTAAATATTATTGACAGTATCATTACCCAAAGTCTGTCACGGGGTGAGTAGGGGTAGCAAGTGTCAAATATATTTATCCTTTCAGAGATGACGAGTTCGACACTCTATGACTGTCTTCACATAGGCCACGCTCCTCCGACAGCGTTCTATTTATGTCACGTGTGTTTTAATAAACATAATATAACGAACATGTACCTCGTAGCCAGCAACACATGATTACGTCGTGGTTGTAACAGTATAATTTACTACTATTTATTCGCTCCAAGATGAGGGTTAAAATATAATACGGATAATAAAACCCCTAGCACGTACTCCGTAATGCGTAATCCCACAATCTCCTGTTGTAGAGCCTTAACGTGATGATGTGCTCTGAAAAGCCGTGGCGATACCATATCCTTAAGTGGATAGAGTCTTACAAAAAACGTAAAGTTTTTTGACTATTATTCTTTTGCGCCTTACTAGGCACGGATCTCCCCCACAGTACTGGTTGTGGATATTCCACACATAATAACTGGCCGACTATTTTAATCTCGACGAAGTTTAATTATTATTATTACCTAATGATAATAGTTGAAAGTGTTTACTTAATAGCCTCTTCGAAGTCAGGAAATGCTCGTGAGAATTGTCTAGCGGCTATCACCTGCTGTCAATTTATTTCAACCCACTACAATTCCACTGTTGGAATACGTGTCTCCTCTCATATTGAGAGGGTTAAGGCCATAGTCTGCCAGGCTGGCCAAGTGCGGGTTGGCAGACTTCACAAACCTTAGAAAATTTACATTGATTTATTTTAAATTTAATTTAAATCCCGAATATAATTGTAAAATTTACAATTAATTAAAATACCTCAATTTCACTACAATATTGGGTACAGCTGCTTTCTGATTTTTTTAGATGCCCAATGTTACTTTCAAAACATTACTATTAGCTTGTGTGTGTTTCTTGCAGTTATTTGGTTCTTTTTTGTTTTTAAGTCCTCACTACTTATGAGTCTGTATTAAGAATTTCCCAAGCTTTTACTGTATATAAGCAGTCACTATAAGTTCTGTACACATACTGTAAGTAGTGCGAAGTAAATAAACAAACAAACATCTTTTAAAAGGATGAAGCGTTTTAGCGTTAATTTTATCAATGGCTGACCATAGACGAATCGCGAGCTATCAATAATGAATTACGTCTAGTATGTCAAACCATAGAAATCAAGCGCAGGGGCCATGTGGAATTAACAGTGTGGCTACATTGTAAACACAATACTTTTCTTGTCCCGCACTATAAAATTCCTTTTGCCGTCGTCAGACCTTTTATCGTTCTGCTGTTGGACACGGGCTACTCTCAGAATGAAACGGGTTAATTCCACGATCTGTCACGTTGGCCAAAAGCTGGCTGGCAGACTTAACACGCATTAAAAAATGTTATAGAGCAGTCTCAACTGTGCAGGTTTTCTTATGACGTTTTCAGTGTGTAGTCATATATATATATAAGTACAATACACATAAAATCGACCGGCTTCAAATTATACATGTGACAATGAGTGATCTTTTGCGACTACGAGCGTGTTATGAATATAACATTAGTGTTATTATATCGTCACGCCGGGTACATTACAGGGTACGCCGGATAGCATCAATTCTCAAATATTCCTGTCCTAAGACACTAACTTGGTTCCACACACATGCAGCACGCCAGTGTCAAACACTTCTGACTCCCCATCAGCCAGGGTGAATTATTATAAAAGATAAAATATGTATCTTGAGGTGGCAATACTTGGTGACAGCCCATTCGTAGCTTCCGGTGTAGCAACAATGTAAAGCCTTTGAATTACCAACAATACGCGGCAGCAGTGAGGAGCGACTGTGAACGACGTAGGCGTCGCCTGGGCCGAGCGTTTTATGTCGCCGAGGCATTTTGTATAATTTCTCAGAAGGCTATATAATTTCACAGAATTTAGTATTTCATCACACGTTATATACACAATGAAAAGTAAATTAATTGTAGCCGCTTCCTTTTTTATTGGTACGATAATATACGTTGTTTGAATTACGGTTGTTGTAGAAAGATTTCACATATTGGAGGCTTTGATTGTTACATAATGACTTCTTATACCAGCGTAATTGTAGTAGTTATACTGGTTTGAGGGTGTCTAACAAATATATGTAGCCCATGGTATAGAAGGATAGATGCGTCCACTGAATTCAGATAATAAAAGCAGAAGTATGTTATTTTGCCATCGGGGTCCCTTGCAGGGTAGACAGTGAGTACCGAGTGCCAAATATCTCTCCTTACAGACCTGATGTGCTTCGTATACTTTTATTATATTCTTCGTCTTCTAAAATACCCACGTTAAAGTATCTATTGAACCAACTTGCATTGTTTCATAACATATTTAGAAATAATCATTTAAATATCGATAATCATTTTATGTTCACTAATATTTGTCCATAGTAATCAATGAACGTGCAACGATTTAACAAAGTGAAACAAACGAAGCGGCCTGTCTGCACGCGAGTAATAATGCTTGGAGTTCTCTATCTACGAGTACAGGCACGCATCGTTACTTGTACATAAAGAGAGTTAGAAGACATTAATTGCTCAGCAATTCTCTATGATACGTCTATAAACTTGTAGTTCATATATTACTGTGATCATAGAAACGGCACATTTAATAATTACTAGAAATTTAATACTACGTCCGTTCTACGTGTATGTAATCATTTGGAAAAATTGGCCATAATTTTAAATTTGTATTGAGAAATGTACGGTGCATTATTGTAATTGTATAGTTGTATAGATGGATAACAGAACCTTAGAGACTAAAAGGCTGAGTTGTAGAAATTTGTAATTACGTAAGTATGTATGTATATAAAAATTAATAAACTCTAAATATCATAAAATTTTACAACTGTGCAAATTATGTACCTACTAGTTAATTTATTTGAAATTTCGACTTTCCGACTTCCAAAATACACTAATATATATGTGTACCAATATATACTTATAAGCCGCGGAAGGTAACTAGGCACGGCGTTTAATGACGTAATACGAAGGTACTGACGCTTCGAAGGCGAGAGCGGTAAGTCTTTGTGGGTAGAGTCAAATGGTAAGAGGGGAAGCGTATTCCTCACAAGTGCCAAGTTGATTTCTGCGTGTAGTATATTTAATGGTGTTGTTTATATTGAATCGGTATTTGTAACTGCAAGATGCACGTGTACCCAGCGCGTGTACGCGACATCCCCGGTGGCCCGCGGCACTGATGGTCCACAACGGTACCATTGGGACGACGAATGTATCATTGTAGGCGCAATAAATATTAGCCTTTGAATAATCGGACATCTGATTCCTTGTAGCAGGGGGACGATTACCATCGCAACTCACTTTTATCTTTTAGAAGTAGCAATAAACATAACAACATGCCGTTTTCTAGCGCTATTAATAATATGATCGGTCACATAAATATGGAATAATGTGTATTATTTACAATATAATACAGACATCTTGTAGTATTTCGGTATAATAAGTACTTACTTATTAATAGGAGGTAACATTTTTTGGCAACATATTTGGAGGTTTTTTACTTGTAATCTTGTTAGTTTTCTGTTGTTTTAAAATGCTCATTTTCTTCAGGAGTTGACTGGTAGAGGATACCGATACGCTTAAAGTGCCCCCATTGTGTGAAACTGTACATTGTAAACTAATAAATGTATGTATCAGTAAAAAATATGTCAAAATGCGGTTACAATATAATATTTCAACTATTAAAATATAATATTCCAAAAACAGCTATGCAGTAGAAGAAAAATGTACGAGTAAAACACTAGATAAAGGCAAAATGAAGTTCGAAGTTATCATTGCCTTATACGTTTCATACGTAGGTACACTTAGTGAAAATTACTTTTACGTAAACTATCGACTAATTAATTAAGACAAAAATTATTATAAAATATAAGTAATATACGCATTTTTTAAAATCGGTTTGAAGGACTACATTTTAAACACAGATAGTTATTAGTGAATACTTACCATAGATCTATACAACTCTAGAAACGTCTAAATTTTCTGTCTTTAGTCGCTTATAATAAGCTTATAGTAGCTAAATTTCTCTTGTCTCCAATGATCATATGTCATAATTCTTTTAAATACACGTATGTCTCTAACAAGGCTGCCAGTTAACACAAACCTGATTTGTGGCTTTTAGAAATGCAAATACATAGATTTTGATGTTTTAATGACAGTCGGATTATAGACACGGCTCTGAGTGATTGACTTATCTGTTGGAGAAAGCGAGTTATATAACTTGACACGCTTCATAAAGTATACGAAATGAATATGTGATAAAAGTAAAATATGTGCAATTAGTAAAGAAATCGTCGTGAGAACGTTCACGAAGGCAGACTGTGCCTTAAACTATGCCTTTTACCCTGAGCGGAGAGCAGTGTACAAAGTGAAAGGATAAAAAGATTGAGGATGGTGGTAATGATGATGTTTGATAATTTATTTATTTTTCTCTAATATCGTTTTTTTTTCTTAAATATTGTTAGAAGACCGTGTGAAATACCGACTGATATAAATGTTTTCACTGCTATGCGTCTGTCTCATTTCAAGGAATCTCAAATAACTTTTCATTATTATTAATACGTCTGGTTTGTAACCTGTTCACTGTTTTTGATATGTGTGTTGTTTTATCAAGAAATCAACTGTCCAATTCTATCAAATGACAGTTAATTTAATTAAAAAATGAAAGTAGTAGCAACTTCGTTGCTAATGTTAAAGAATATTTCATTAGGTATACTGAATTGTGCAGATTAAAGAATTTTAATTTCGACTTATACATATTAAAATACACTCATCTTTGATTTTATTGACATAGACTGCCCATCTATTTCTGGTTTCTGGTTCCAAATGTCTGTAAGTTATAAAGTATATATCATTTCTGGCAGTTTTCTATTAAGTTTGCTTCGATTCCCATGAAAGTACTCAATGATACAGACTCAATGAGACAGACAATTTAAACTTCTAGTTATACTTGGTGTACACAAGATATAATATCACTTCAATTATTACGGTTATGTAGAGACCACACTAAGTTCCGCAATGGAAATAGCGGATTCCGACCGGCAGGAGGGCGCTCATTTTGTATTCGTGAAACACATGTTTCTTAGATTTATACCGCGCTGTACTCAGAATGTATCTATAGACACAGTTTGGCTGATAAATGTACTAGATTCGTTACGTCTACATTACCAAGACTAACAAAGCAAAACTCTACTATTTCCCGGCTGAATATAAATATATAGTGTAAAAGATTAAAAAGACAAGAAATATCAATATATAACAAATGCAAGACAATAATTTACTTAAATACTAAGCGCTATAATTCAGCATTCATGCATTTACAGCGAATTTTTTGTTCAATTGATATTTTTAAAAAGCTTTAAACTGAATAAATAAACTGTCATACATAATTATAAATACGTGTAAAGTAGCGTAAGCACGACATGGTACAATCGATTAGTAACAAAGCGTGCTTAATGGAATTAGCAGTTATTCACGGCGTGCTGAGTACTGCAGTCTCACGGAGTCATTGTACGATGGAGTCACTCAGCTCACGGACTGCGACACTTGTAAATTTCAGATGACTCGACTACCGCTCCGCCCACCCCTGGTCTTAGCGGGACGCAATTGTTACCAAATTAGTAATGTCGTGAGCTGAGTTTGTGAGACAGCATTTAAATTTGATTTTCAAGGACAAAAGCGCAATTAAAATTGATGTTAAGAGTTCAACGGTTCCAGACTGTAATTGTTACCCGGGGATAGTTAAATACCAGATTGTTTTTATTCTCAAGTTGAACCTGACACAATATGTAAATGATGATAGAACAATGACAAGTTGAAATGTAAAAAACGTCCATAAGACAATACGTCAATACGCTATGCTGAACAACCTGACGGTACGACTTATTATGCTTACGATATACATTTACTAACGATTATATTTTAGGCACTTACAAATTCTTACAAACTAAATATTTATATTGGTCATACCTCCGAAAAGTCGCGCTGTGACATTTTCCTCTGCTACCTTTCTCTCATCGTACCCTGCAAAGACAAATGAGAATCAGATTCGTCCAAATAGAAGTTTATAAAATAACAATAAGTAGGTACCTACTCGTATCTATAAAGTTATCGAAAAGAATCAAACCCATTTATTCCATCCTATTCTCTGGGATTTATTTAGCTCTTAACTTATTTCGTGGGACGTATAAAATAACAGGTAAAAAGTGGGAGAAACTACATTCCTCTGCCAACCCCTTCGGAAAAATATAGTCGTAATATTAATGTATCTATAAACACCGAATCTAGCAATCTCTTTTGAAATATCACAAATACATTCTGTTCAGACAAAAATATTCGTTGCGTACGAATGATAGATGCGGAAATAACATTTTATGGAGTTACTGAGAGTTAGCGACAGCTAGTATCCACTACACACATACCGGACAGATATGTATATCGGGGGTCAATGCACAAGTGCTTAATGTGTATGAGATAAATGCCATTAATAGGAAGATTATACACTTGCATACTCCGCTGCGAATCATTAGATTTTCCGTAATTATTTTATTTTATGACGCTCGTTTGTAAGACATTATTAGACAGATAATTTTTATGTTTGCTTTGAATGTGATTATTTTTTGTTACTGTGAAGCAGCGTAGGTATATGATTTTTAAAATTGAACATTGTTTGCAAAAATAAAAGAAAGGTTATTAATTTTTGTTTTTACTAAATTCAGAACAAAACAAATGTATTTATTTAAATTTCCTTTAGAAATACATATAAATTGTAGGATTTAATAAATCTAATTATTTCTAATTGTGTGTTAGACTGACAGGATTGCATGACTTGGAAATATATAAATATTTGTATATTAAATTTTCAGAAGGTAGAATGATTTATATTCTATTATTATTAATTCCTTCAATATTCCTTTATTATTAACCCTCACGTCAAATCCCTCAAGAAGTAGGAAGAGAATCAAAATTGCAATAAAAAGATCAAAATGTGTCAATCAAATCTAAAACGAAACAAAACTACACCAAAACTTCTCACATAAAAGTCAACTTTTCTAATTGACAAAGGATATCCTTGTAGTATCGCGTTACAAAGTACGCATCGGTTACGCGGTTTCTCGCGCGGCCAGTTTAAATTTATAATTATAATCGAGCATGGCTTTAATGTGCAATTTTGCGGAAAGTAGTCTGCGTTTGATTGCGCACGGTCCGTCAATTGAAATTGAACTTTATGCAAAACGCTTACGGATCGTTTTGTTTCTTACATCGTAGCAAAGTCAATAGTGGAGGGCTACCCGGTGATAAGTTGAAGTCACTCGCCTTCCGTCGCCGATCGAGCAACTTGCGGTTTGGTTGAAGAATAATCAGAGTCGCATTTTTACATTATTTTACATTTGAAACTATTTCTTGCACTTCCTAATTTCTTATGTACTTTACAGCGGATTTGATTAAGGTAGTGAAGTAATAACGATATTTATTCGATGTATAGATGCGACGGTATTGTGATGGTGGTGATGGTCATGATGTGGTGGTGATAGTCATTATGAGGTGGTCATGAAGCCTGTTTGTGTGTGAAAAATATTGCCATTAAGTTTCTACTATTTGTCAAGTTTTATAAGCTCTCGGCGATATTTACTCAGATGAACGACCTTTAGTTGGAATCTGTGCAGAATTTTTATTTCTTCAATTTCTGTTTCACGGTACGCATTTGGCTCTGAATGTTATAGTCAGGTAATAAGTATGTAATGTTTCTTCTCAAATTTGAAAATACCAGTCAAAGAGGCCGCTCGAATTAAAATAAGTCGAATGTATTTTATTACATTTCTCACAAAGGTATTAAAAATAATTACTGAGAAGTTAACAAACAGTCGTAAAAATGTTCACAAATATCAGTTGAATGAGAGCATCAGAAGATCAGTCGAGGGAGATAGCAGTAAAAAAGGATATTTATGTTTAAAACCTTTTTAAACAATCTTAATGTATTCTCAATGAGCATTAACGATAATAATTTTTTTGGTCATAATGTCTTTTATGCTATCAAAATAACATACATTCTGTTTGACATTGTTGTAGCAGAGCGCGGAGGTCTACGTTTAATATTTTATTATTAATACCGATTATATCATCACTGAGCGCCAATTTATCTCTACCCTTACGCCCCTGGTATGCCTTTTCCCGTAAAAGTAAAAAACAGTCATATATGTATATGTACGTATGTTATTAGTGTACACAATGATTCTGCTATCCACATACCCATTGTTGCCAGTAATCACACTTTTATTATGCAATTCGAATCAACGGTTAGTCAAATCTATGTAAAAAATATGGAGTATTTCACATTGTACACAATCAAAATAAAAACTAAATTTTTTTCTATTATTAATACCTAATCTGGTTTATATATAAATTGTATACAATTAGTCATTTATTTTTTCTTGTGCGGGACTGGTAGTGAAAGAACGGAATAGATTGTAAAGTAAGAAGGTTCGCTGTGTAAATGATTGGCAGCCGACTCAACAGTTCGATGTCAGGAGCGGCAATACACGTGCCATTTACCGGAACTATTCCGACTGCACGTGCCGCGCGTCTGTTTCAGAATCTCTTTGTTTACTTGACATATCATATTGAAATAACCTTGAAAACTAGCTGTAAGTTGTAGAAAGATACACTAAAATAAAATAAAAATATGACTTCCATTTCTTTTTGCCACAATAAATATATATGTATGTCTATACGTATATAATTCTTGGCAGTGGCGTCATTCTTTTGGATCCATGGCGTGCGTACTTGGTTGAATCAATTGGTAATTTATTTTTTACCAATAATTAGGTTCGCTAACCAATGAATGAATGGGTCGGTGAAACTGGCCGAGTTTCAGAAAATAATAATATATGACAGGGAGTAAAAAAATGCAACTAAAATAGTTTTAAGATAGTGTTGAAATAGTATTTTTCTGGTACCAAAAAAAAACTGTACATCATCATCACCAATATTTTATTGTTACTCTGTTGGATGCGAGTCTCCTTTGATAATGAGAAGGGTTATAGCCATACTCTGCTACGTTGGTCAAGTGCAGCTTGACAGACCGGAAACAGAAAACTTTTGAAATAATGTTATCAGAAATAATTGTAACAAATGTATTGAAATTCTACTCTTGTAAGTCTACGATGAGATTTCCAGTTCTCATTTGTTATCTGGAATAGCTACGATAAAACGGAACAGATTGTAAAGTTAGAGCGCCCGCACTGTAAATTATTGGCACCTGATTCAACGGTTCCCGCAAGGAGCGCCATTACAGGTGCGACTTAGCGGAACAGTTCCCACTACAGCCCTCACACTTCAGCAGTTCGCTGCTATAACATTCAAATACATCACAAATTAAATACGTTTGAATAACGATAAAAAGACTTATTTCTACATACATACTTACATACATACTTATACTACTACTATACTACATACATACTTATTGCTACACATACATATTCGATAATGATTGATCACCATTTATTTCAGAAAAAAGTAGTAAACGAGCAGATAACACTTTTCACGGTTCTTATCTAGACGGCCAAGGAA
>DWMG01004059.1:0-11283 GCA_018244855.1 Elbella merops | reverse complement strand
ATAATTAATGGTAATAATATTTCATTAACAGAAATATTAAATTGTTATGTATAAAAAAATCCTATAATATTATACTGTTGGGTATTTCTTGGAAACAACATATTATTACAAACAATCAAACTAGTGTACTGGCTTGCGCGGAATCAAACCCAGCTCGCTTCGCACAAGGCATTTGAGTGTACAACTCGGTGGCCGACATATCAGGTCATCCTTGCCTCAACAATTGCAAACTCTCCAGCATGTCCTATGACAATATGCATGTTTTCCTCCTGAAATCATTCATCCATTTAAATAATTGGTTTCTGTCTGTAGGTTGCATTAATAATTAATTATAAGTAACAAATCACTATTAATAAATAGATGACAAATTTCGTAATTCTTACAAATAACTCGAGCATATTTCAATAACAAAGGAAACATATATACATACTCGTATACCTACGCTTCTCAAAATACTCTGAATTAATATATATCCACTGCTTGTAACATTGCGACATTTATGCTAATAAATTATCTGACTTTGAAGTCGAAATATAAATAGGTACATCTGTTTTGTTTATTATCTTTTAAGCAGTTTTAGAGTTACAATTGTAATATTTGATCAAACCACGCCTGTTGAAACTGGCCAGCTGACCTTCGGCCACTATTTGTGATTTGAGGTATGTGATATACATACCTCATGTCTTCTCTGAATCAAAGCGTCAGAGTAACTATATTTACCTGCATGTGAGACTGTTCTTGTGTTTACGCTTGCTTATTTCCAAATAAAATTCAGTCCCTTAAGCTAGTTTAAATATACCTATTTATTCAACACCCTACACCTGTATATTTCTTACCAATAAAAAATGGTTAAATACACTTTTAATTACTGAGAATATGGGTCCTAAAAGAGTAATGAGTTGTAATAAACCTGTTGGTCAATTACAGAATCCTTAAATAACCAGA
This sequence comes from Elbella merops, assembly GCA_018244855.1. Classification (NCBI taxonomy): domain Eukaryota; kingdom Metazoa; phylum Arthropoda; class Insecta; order Lepidoptera; family Hesperiidae; genus Elbella; species Elbella merops. Next base: position 10,338 of record DWMG01004059.1, on the reverse strand, counting down.
ACGATTGCAAGCTCTTTGAACGTAAAATTCTCGGTTTATATTATTTTATATCAACCTATGTCTAGAATAATGTCGCATGGAGTAAACTTGATTAAAACCAGTAAGATTATAAAAATAGATTCGTAATAGGGTTCCTGCTCCTGTCGGCATAATGTAATTCATCGCGATCGCAGATGTATTTTTCATTTTGTAGCCAAGAAACATTGCGAAATGATTTACATATAAAATTTGACGCTGATACTACGTATTTTCAGAGATGCTGACGATGAATCAGTTCCACTTGCTGTAAGAAGAAAATGGGTTCCACGTATGCTTGGACCACTTCCACCTATGTTTCTCCGAATTCCACCTGGCACAGATGCGAGAATAGATTTAAGTCTGGAAATGGACGACGATCGCATCGCGACTCTACTACAGAATGAGGAGTTTATGGCGGAGTTGCGTTGGAATCAAGAATTCATTGCAGCACTAGACAGCGACCAGGGTCATAAGACAAAGTCTCACGATGACGAAGCTGCATTTAAGGAAAGGTTGAAGAATATGGGAAAATGTAAGTGTAGAATGTGGAAATACAATATTAATGCGAAAAATAAAGTTTAATTTAAAATGTGTCTATTTTTATTTTCTAGCATCACGAAAGAAGTTTGCCCAATTATCGCGAATGTTCAGTCGAGGTGGGTCGAGGCGCAGCGGCGGCACGAGGGCACCACCCCGCGGCCCTCCCGACAGCCTGCTCCTGCAGGAGGAACACAGCGACGACGACGATCGCCCACAAAAAAACAACAACAAACTATAACCACCGTGTTATATCTTCTCTCCACGCGCCATTTTCTGATTGCGCTTCAACACCCGTCAACGCCTTACATTGTGATGGTCCTAACGAGTACTGATAGTTACACAAGGTTTCGAATAAGACTGGAACGCTTAGATAGGATTGGTTAAAAAAACAGTAGGTGCGATTAGAATTATTAAGTAATATTGAGTAAAGTATACGTTGAACAGTGACGTGATGATTGGAAATTGCCTGTACATTGTTTTGTTTATACCATAAAATTTTAAAAACGCTGAAAACTATTGTAAATACGTGTTCTATCGTTAGTCATTTAATAGATACATAGATCGCTTGTGTCGGCGTTTAATTAAAGTAAAATTCCTACGCACGATACTTACCTGCTAGACGGTAGTCGCGCTTACAAATGGACACCAGCCTTGAAGTGCAATTAAACCCTCTATGTCCATATAATTTAATCGCACTCGCGACTTACAATAATGACTTGTTTTGTATGTCATAATTGAAACTATTTTATTAGACGTACCTGTAGAAAATCGAATCGATTTTTATTGAACCTTAAGCTTTATTAATCGTACTTATATTAGTTTTAATCGAATCATTTATTTTACGTTTAGACCTTACATATCACCCAAATTAAAATATAAGCATTGAATATCCAATAAAACGTAGGCTTTAACTTTTTAAACTAACATACCAGCCCTCCGTATATTAAAATATCATAGTATCAATTAGCATAACATGCACTAAAAAATATTTTTGAATAAAAACATCGTAAAGACTGCTTAAATAAACTTTTTCACATGTGGTAATGTAATAAACAATAAATAAATGCACTATTTTGAACTGCAGTAAAAACCTTGGCATGTTCGTAAAAGTATTTATAGAATACATGGGAATAACAATGGAGTGGGCCCTGTGGTGAGCAGGTATACCTACATGATAGAGAGAGAAAAATTATTTCCAGACGCGCTTGCTCGCATACACAACCACATTTAACCAGTCAGCCATAGCAACGTTCGCACATGACATGTAGGTTATATGCAAATATCATCCACATAAAAAATACTAATAGCAGTTCGTTAAGCTCAAGCCTCCTTAACAATTTATCAGTAAATTAATTGACTATGAGCGTACAAAATATGTATATTTAATTCTAAGTAGAACATAACTAGAGAATTATGTTTGTTATGCTAGTTAATAGAGAAATAAGCTTTCTTATGCGGTAACAAATAAATGATTATTTATAATGTTATGAGTTTTATTAAATACAACGTTATGTGCAAGCATTGGAATGAGCTTCCTTTGGATGGGTTTAAGGTCGGCTGTAACATGGGTTTTTAAACCTAGCGTTAAAAAGTTTCTTCATGGCAGGCAACATATTAAATACTTCTACATACATGTTTGTCGTTCATACGCCGCGGCGGGTATCGCCGCTTGGGTATGAGTCTACGGGCCTCGAGGATTCCCTCCTTACCCGGGCAGTCTCAGGGGGTCAACTGCCCCCTGGTGATCTCACCTCGTCGTTAGACGGTGTTGTGTTCAGAAGAATTAACTTTACGTCTTGCTCGTTGAGAAGAGAAAAACTATTAGGAGGACTTGTATTTTGTTTTTATGTTATAACACAAAAGTATATTGTACAGTAATTAAGCAAAATAGAAATCGTTACCCTAGAGCGATTACGGAGCGGCAAACCCGTTCGCAAAGGTCAATACGCAGACCTTCAGCAAATTCATCCCATGACATTGCCGTTACAACCAGAAACAATGAAAAAACAGCTTGGTATACTGAAAGAATGGTATTCGATGCACGTAAGAATAAAGAAGTGGAGAATGGAAAAATTAATAATGATTATAATTAAAATACAATTTTTTTAAACTGCCCAATTAACATTAGCGTTTCTAGTTAGCGTCTATAGCTTGATGATAAAATGAAAATAATATTGGAACTTTCTTATTTTCACGAACCGAAACGGTCGAACGGTCGGCGCGAGGTTTTTTGGAGACGCCCAGTGGAGCGGCAAGACACGGAACGGAGAGAATTACACAATGCTTGATAGGATAATAGTGTTATTTGATATTTCGCCAGACATCTTTATAAATATTTTAGCAGTGAACAACCGTCGAAACAAGTTTCGTTATACGCGGTGATGAATACATAGAATACTCGTCTGTAATTCAACAGCGATTTGGATCATAATTGTTCGTAATTAAAATTTCTTACTGCACAAATACATATTACGCTCAAAGCAGTGCTGTGCGCATGCAATATAATAATTATTGTAATCGATACACCATTTTTACGGTACAGATGAACATAATGAGATTATAGGCTGAAACTGGCGAGGCGTTTCACGTAGCATTGGCTTAGCGCAAAAAGGACAAGGGATTGTCTAATGAGCCAAGAAATTAGGGTCGGCCTGGCCTAAAGTCGAGTAGGGCCTAGTATTGAGTTACATAGCGCAAGTTCATAAGCGAAGCGGGAATGTTTAACACGTGTATAAATGAAAAATAAAACAAATAAAATATTTTTATTAAAATGTACTTAACTATCATAAAGAAATCGTTGTACACTAATTAGTAATTGATTTAAATCTGGGTTTATAACTGAAGTTGGTTCGACACTAGAGTAATAAGACAATCAGTCAGAGATACATGCTTAGTTATACTTTACAGAGGATATGGCGATAATTAAATATATCAGTAAAAATTATGACGTGAACAACTTTTTTGGCAGTTAAATATTTTTTTTAATTTTCTCATCCGTCGAAATTGCATATGAATTAATAGACCTGATTGTATCAAACCGACATTTAACGTCACATGACAAATGGTCACAAATTTTAACAGGTTTGTCATATTAGTAGCATGGTGGATCACTAGATTTTTATGCGAACTGCATTTGATAATCATGTAGCCTTAATCAAGGCAGACGAATGTTAAATGAGCTGGACCCAAATTGATAATACCATAGCATAAAATTTTTACCACAAATCACCCAGGATAATGATGTCCTTAAACAGTCCTTAACATGTTCATTGATTATTTAAAAACGCCGGGAGTAATGGTGGGATTGGGTTTCACGCTACAAAAACCTGGTCTTCCAATGCGCACGTTTCGCGGTAAAACGCTTCATAAATGCGGTTTGGTTTGCGTTTGTTACAAGTGACGAGAAACAGCGGGTTTCCTTCCAATATGTCGATTGTTTCATGAACACTCCCTACAGAGGTGAGCATAAACGGATTTAAGCCCGCAATTAGGACTATGTCAAGTAAGATAAAAGTTTTTTTTTTTAATGCCTATTTCTTATCTATATCTCTCTATCTAAATATTTCCTATGTATGAAAGTTGTCAAATTATTTTTTAACGCATCAGTTTGTCAGTATGGTCGCCATACATTTTTAGCTTAGAGTTCCAGATTCAATTTTCCTGGAGGACCACTAACGATGAGTTAAGATTTTTGTTAGGCCTACGTTTGGTCTACCGGTTTTTGTATGTTTTAGTAATATCATGAATATTTATTATATATAATATACATATGTATAAGTACTAATATTACATATAATACATGTACCCATATATACCTGTATTATGTATTATAAGGACGTAACATAAAGTATTTAATCTTCATGCATTTTGAAAAAAGAGAAATATTTTGTCTATAATAATAATTACTACAGTTACTTTTTTTATTTACATAATAATAATATTTATCATATAATCATTTGTTCCAAATAGAAATCGAACTCATAACATCCAATTCAACAATAGGTCACTGACCACCTAACCGATGAACCGAAATGACAATGAAATATACATACATAAAAAGATAAATAACAAACTCATTATTAAAATAAGATGTACCGGACAGTGTTATCCAACTGTAACCTATATTCGTATCTACAGCGTAACCTGAACGTAACACAAGATTCGCAAATAAAAAATAAGCCGATCGGGATGAAAAAAATAAACCACAACAAGCCTGTAACCCAACACGAGCGTGCATGCGTGATATTTCTATACGACCACCTGGTCACTGATTATTTACCGATGGGTTACCGACTGCGGAGTATCCTCGTGAATGGACTTGTGCTCCAGTAATTTAGGTTTACATTACAATGGACCTCCCTTTGATATACGATACCGTGTAGTGTTGCGAAAATTATGAAAAGAACAAAAGAGGTTACACAGCAGAAGATCCTTCGTCTATCGACGTGGTCAAGAGAAGGTCGGTGGAGCTAAATATTTTAGTTTCGGTCTGAACTGTATTTTTATATTGTTTACGTGCTTGTTTATGCGAACTAATATTTAATGGTAAACCTAATGTTTATACATTTGTGTAATAACAATGAGGACCTCCAGAAAGGTTCTTTAGGATTTGGAGCAGCCGTGGATAATATGTCGTTGCCTTTGCTTCCTGGCTGGGGGAGTCTCCAACTTGTATAGACGGAAGCTCATGCGCTCGAAAGAACTGGTGGAAGACGACCTCGGCGCTCTCTAGTAACGTATGTCGTATAAATGATATAAATACTACGATTCACAAAAAACTGGATTTGATTACAATTGGTGTTCATTTTTCATAATCCTTTATTATGGTAGTTGCTATCCTATCCTTTTCTATTGTACTTTACAGGATTTATCTTAAATGAGTAGGTACAAAACTTCATAGTTTAAAATAGTGGGAAAAGTTCAAAATAATTTAATAGTTTATATAATATTATATTATAATCAGAAACTGAATTATAACATACTACAGTCTCTTATGCAATGTAATTTTTTGTACTTACGTATGCATTTAACGATTCCTTGTACCAACACCTAAGGATCTAGGATTGATAAGTGCATAAGGACTTTTATATGTTCTTACAAACAGTATACAGTTATCTATCAAAAATCCCTTAGACGCGAAGCTAACAAGCATTAAGCGGCTTACTAACAGAGTACTTATAACGATATTTACAATTACGCTCATTTTCCTTCGCAGGTGGAGCCGTCGCGTCGCACTCATTATAAAAACGCCGGTGTAATTAATAAATAAGAACGTCTGTAAATAATTTGAATAGTTCGCAAAGAGTTCTGTCTCCCGATAGATCGGTTCTTGGCAGCTTGTGTACAGGGTGATTCGTTTGTTTTGTATAAAATAAATGAAAAATTAAGGATCATGAAACGAATAATTACTTAATGCAGATACAAATATGTATGAAAACTAAAATGCAATTAGTATTTAATTCCATTTTTTCCGATATTTTAGACAGGTGGTGTGATAATTAAAAGAAAAAAAAATAGGCATTATCGGTTATCAAATAAAACTAATACTTTTTGTAGTAAATTTTACATTTTAAGTGGTATGTCATTATTATTAAGAATTGGCAACACTGGGGAAAATTAAGTATAATATATAACACATATATAGTAATTTTACTTTATTTTACGCCAAAATGTGAAACAAACTTATTCAATAGGTAGCCATCTCTACCAGGCAACCTTATTATATATGTATATATATATAAGGAACAGTCTGTATATTTCTTTCATTAAGAAATTACTGCGGTATTCGACTGCATAGCTCATCGTAACGTTCAGCCGAGGTCTTTGGACATATCCACAAGGTTTCTTGCTTATTTTGTTAAAATTGACCGCAAAGGTGAGAAAGCCCGTTGGTCCGTTGGTCAATTTCAGCAGTTAAACAGCAAGACGGTAACTTTTTTTTAATTCATTAGATGTTTAATGATGTAACGTGTTACAACAACACAACATTAATATATCTAATGTAATTTTATAATATTTGTATTTCCCTTCATAAAAAGGAAGTCTATTTCAAGTGACTGACTCGTCAATGCAGAGCCAAAACTACCGATGCTATGACTATGAAATTAGGATACTACATTTCTGTCATGATTTCAGCAAGTAATAAGAAAGGATTTTGAATGTTTGTACGGTAAAAATATTTTTATGTATCTGATTCAATAAAATAAAAACATAGGTACATGCGTTTGCAAGTGTTTTCAAAATTAAATAGGGTTGAAATTTGTATGTGGACTATCTGTTTGGATATATGAAATGGGACAAAATTATAGGATATAGGAGGAGAACAATTATCTCCTCTGAACCAGCAGTCTAACTGAGCGCACTTCTTCCTGTGAGAAAGAAAAGCAATGAGTCCGTTTACTCACTGCTATTATTACACAACCACGGTAGATTACGGATGGGTAGAAGGCAGCGAGCGCCGATTAACAGTCACGAGCGGACTAACGAACAAATAATCCAACTAAATAACAAGGAGTTTCGTTGTTGTGGTGGCATTAGCAATAAATATGTACATGCGATTTGATTTATTGCTCAGATTTAGCTGCTCCAGCGGCACCGGCCGCGTCGATCGTTATCGTGTTATTGGACCGAACACTTACACGCAACTGCCGCGCAGCGTGCAATTATTCACTTTTAATAAATATCAACAAACATATTTACATGCTTTTTATTCGTCTGTGTTATCAGTTGTTTTTGTATTTCGAACACATTAGGCATGTTTCGACAAATAAGGCAGGTAGTAAGCCGATTTATTTTTTAATTGCTCAGACTGACTATATGGGTATGACTAGCTTATGGTAAGTGTCTATGGTCATTTTTAATATTAGAGGGGTTGCCAGATGTAAAAGATTTATTGACAGCCTTTTAAAATTATTAATTCACTGTTTAAAATGTTAAACGTCATTTTGTTGATTTAATTATTTAATCATAAGAGTTTAAAAGTATTACTAACATGAAATATAATGTAAAGTTTGTCTCTAATTTAATTTTTTTATTACGCTTCTCCAAAAAACTATCACCGGCTCTTCTGAATCAACATGCCCAGCTTAGCTGTTACCAATTTATTCAATAAAAGAATATACAAATTTCTCTCTATACGTATAAAGTTTCCATGTGTAAAAAGTCTCTACATTACATTAAAATATACAAGAAAAATCATAAAAATTTAATGAAAAGTTCAGCAAAGTGTAGTCATTTAAAAAACACTAAAAATCTCCTTAAATCAAACTCTACATCTCCACTCTACATTCGGTTAACTGTCTTAGTATATCGCTTAAGTATATTGAAGTCTAAAACAATAGCACATCTCCCTATATGTTAAGAGATCAACCGGTCTTGATACTCAATCAGTCAAGAAACAAAGCGTTGACCAACACACGTATTATCTGGCGACTGGAGCGCGGTCACCATTAATTACCACGACGTCTCCATCCGTCGGCAGCACAAAGGTTATTGATGACTTATTGAGTCAATAAGACAGTCAGACAATAATATTGATTGATCGTACACTGCTGTACCGTTGATAGCGAATTTAACGATCAGCAGAACTTAAATATTCTTTAGTGGTTACCACTCGAATGCTTCTCCATCGGTTAATTCAATGAATGATAATTAAAATGATATGAGTATTTAATGACATATCTATAGAATAATCGTATGATAATTCTGTAGTCTGTCAGCTGTGCTGCTTTTGATAAAACACACTTAGTTAATTAGTCGTTTTTAGATTAGCTTATGTTATAGTCCAGAGGTCTATACACGTAACTAAAGTAACAATTTGTTTCTATGAAATAGCCTGTTGTTTCACTGTAAGTCTGTTTGCTATCACGATGTATATTCTTAGCCATCTAGTCACCACAGTGCAGGGTTTGCGCAGTTTGGAATCAGATGTAAATGCGTGATCTGTGCTAAGATATGACTTTTTTTATTTTCACGCCTGTTGTCCCAAAGAGGTAGGAAGAGGAAGGGTAACTACCCTTCTTACTTAAGCAGCGTAATGCTCTCACATTTTATCAGTTACGTAACGCCCATAACATGGTCCATAATACGAACAGGCATAAAACCAAACAAAAAAAATACCCAAAGAATTTGAGTCACAAACGTAAAACTGTATATAAATGATACATAATGATCTCTACATGTCGGTAGACAGGATGATCTCACGGCGCGATTTCCGTGTACAATTAGCGGTCTGTCCATTGTGTGTCGGTCGGTTTTACGCGGTGTGGACTGCGGCTATTAAACACCGTGACATCGGCGGCCAGTGTTGATAGCGGCAGAAAATTTACTCACAAACGTATAATTGTGTACCTTCTTTTTATATATATAAAATAAGAAAGAAAGAAAACATTTTATTTGTAATATGTACACTTACGCGTTATACAAGTAATAAAATATAAATATTTAACAAATAAAGCAATTGCAGACTGCACACATTACAAAATGGCAAATTAGCACCGATGAGTTTCGATTCATATGTTATTGTATATAACAACATACATATATGATAGAGATTTTACAGCATGTTTTCAACATCATCTATTGTCCCACTGTTGGACACCGGCACCTGCTTTTTAATATACCTATATGAAATTGAAGTTAGAATCTTGTTGTATATAACAACATATAACAGAGATTATACAGCAATTTTTGATCATCATTAACACTTCTTTCATTCCACTGTTAGACATCAGTCTCCTTTCAGAAGATTTTAGGCCATTCTCTATAACTTCTTTCAGCGTTTATTACAAAAATTATACTAATTGTATTAGATCAATAAGTATTTTCTATGGTTAAAATGAAATGAAATTATAAATAATAGTTCAAGGATTTCTGTTCATCGGACACGTCCACAGCAGTGGGACGTATAAGAGGTGGCAGTCATACTTATCATCAGCGTTAACTAAATCCAGGGTAGACCGCGCCCGGTGATGCTTACGTCACCAATCATTTCCAATAGACCGACACCTCAAGTCTACGAGCGTTCTGACAACATGTATTCAGAAATATTATATTTGGTAACTATCAACATTAGACAATATGATAGGTAGAGCGATGGATGATAAAATAGATATATAGATAAATAGGTACGTAGGTAGGTAGATAGGTAGTTAGGTAGGTAGATAGGTAGTTAGAAAGACAGACAGACGACGCGGGACGGGACAAAACCGGCGGATTGATGGACAGATGGACAATGAGTGGCTGTATGGATAAATGGATAGACAGAAATATAAACGATATAACAGACAGATGATAACGTAGATCTTGTTTTAATAAAAAAACTATTCAAAGATCTAAAGATAACCTCCACGTAATATTGTTTAAAAGTTGAATATTCCTAATCTACCGTATGTCCTCAGCCTCGTGTGTGTGATCAGAGGCTATTCATATTGAGCCGGTGTGCTGTGGCGAATGTCCACGGCCGCGGTCTTAAACGCTTTTCCCATACACGTCATTAGCGTCTGCGTGTGGTGCAAGTTAAGAGCGTAAGGCTGAGGCTACACTAGACAGCGATCTGTGTGTGACTGGGTGAGCGAAATGTATCTGTAGGTAAATATGATATGGCTATACTAAAATGAATTATGAATAATGAATGTGGTATCAGATTTTATTACTAATAATGATTGTTAACTTGGTTTAATATCGGATTTAAAGTCAAGTGACCGTTAAATGTTTCGTGAGTGTTTATACACATGATTATAAATGTACCGGCTTAACTCACGTACGTTTTTCGGGGTGGCC
>DWMG01004058.1:0-11283 GCA_018244855.1 Elbella merops | reverse complement strand
GTGTCCATGGGCGACGGCAGTCACTTACCATCAGGTGACCCGTTTGCTCGTTTGCCCCCTATTCTATAAAAAAAAAACGTACTGACATTTTATCTATTTATTCATCCGTTATTGTAGGTAACAAATGGCGGACTCAATATTATTTGGCATTTTCTACCAGTTATCATTTTAGTTTACGTTAGCCACATATACAAATCGTTTTTACTTTTATGTAGCTGTCCAATTGCGGAATTGGTTCGGTACCTTCCATGCGTATACAACCAATAACTGTTCTGTGGCGTTTAGTTTGCTTTCATAACGTTCGCAGTATTTTTATCAGTGCTTTTTCAACCTGCGTATTTATAGCCTCATAAATCTAACTCACTTCCTGTTTTGACGGGGATCATAAAATTAAGGCGTGACAAATGGTTGCGTTCATTTTCTGTATTGATTAATAGTGCTGAAACTTCAAATATTATGAAAAACATTGATACAAATTAACCTATTTATTCCGTAATCGATATTTTTTATATTCAATTAATATTATTATATTAATCGAATCGAATTTGTTTTTCAAAAATATTATTATATAAACAGAATCCTTCTTGCACAGATAGAGACCACTGAGTGCCAAATACCTGTATTCTCACAGACCTAATATGTTTATTCTAAACTTTTCTTCTTCATGTGTTATTTTATATGGGAGTTAATTGCATATTAGGTACTGTCTTTGCTTCATGTCTGAGCTCACAAATTTCCAGAATGTTCTCGAACGATCCGGTTGGATTCGACTTGCGCCGGTACTCGCCGGTTCTGGAATCCGATATTATGAGACATTCCGTATCGGCCGCAAGGTATTCATAATTAATTCCAGAATTCGGCCTCGAGCAGCTCAGTCACGCGGAAGACGGATCGCTGACGGTTCAAAGGTTAAGAGTTAAGAAATGGAGCAGGAGTTAGGGTATCCACTTCATTATCATAACATACAGTTTTGGTTTGATATTCTAGTTTTGTAATAATAATAATAATTACATTAACATTAACAAAAAAATGTTTTATACCGCAAGATAGTCGGTAGAGGACCCTGCTTTTTCGAGAAATTAATTGATTATTTTAATTTTATAGTTTATTATTCAATATTAAATATTAATATTAGACGCTTGAGTTCGTCGCAAATATGTTCGTACTCTGTAATACAGGCATTTGCATAAACCGTTTTTTAATGATAATAATAATAATATATTTGATATCACGATGTAGGAGATCAGAAATATGCGAACATAGTTTTTCATATTATTGTCTAAGGTATGTGATGTCTGCCCAACACGACAGACTTCAGTCTTAACACTTTTTATTCCGAGAGGAAAGCAAAAAGGCTGATGATGATTATAATGAACAATGTACTAATTAAAGATTGTCCACTGGCAAGTGATGGAGTACGTATTCAAATTTCATTTCCGGCAGAACTGTCAAGCAGTAGCATACTAAAAAGGGCTCCTTTCGACATATATAAATAAAACTACGTAAAATATATCATGATTGGTTACCAAAATTTCAAAGTAATAGCTTGATTAGCTTATCGCATTAATATACAGTCAATACCTATTTATTCCTTCCTCCAATTAATTAGATAATACAGTAAATACCAATATACGTATTGTAGGACAAAGGAAAAACAAAATTACCTTCGTGGTGGCGGTTTTCAAAATGGAGTCACGTCGCTCGCTCATATAAAATCTGTTTTGCAATAGTCGTTCGTTAGAACAATGTTTGTTCATTAAACTGTTTGACGTGGGGCGGGGGCTGTTCCCGCGTTCGATACAACACGGTACCTTAGTTACAACTACACAACACTAATTAAATCGAATCGAATCTTAGTAACACGCTTTCTATTATCAGAACATGTTTCTAGAAGTTTCTTGTGTTATATATTAGATGACCAGTTTTATTTTTAAACAGTTGTTGCATTTAGAACAGTATTGCCAGTCGTGTATCAATAAACCGTATTGTACTCGTACGTTGTTAAAAACCGTTTGTTCATTCGTCCGTTCGTTCAGTCTGTTGCGCGGCAGCTCCTGATGGCCTTTATAGAAATAATTTCATTCACCACAGAGCCCACCACAGAGTCTTTGTGTTTCTCACTTTTTCTTTACTTAATAATTAAAATGAAAATACTTTCATGGACGTAGATCAGGAAGGAACAGTTACAAATAAAATTTTTCATAACGGTTCATTCGTTCGACTATTTATTTGTTTATACAGATCATCTAAAATGATATGTCTGCAAAATGGACATACGAAGTTTTATATAAGACGTTGTTTATTTCGTATTTTCATGCAAACCCAGGAATGGAAAGAGCGTGCAGAGAACTAATCTAGCGTTTATTCATACGGAAAGAGAAAAACAGGAAACATACAACTTAATAAAAATCTATGTGTGTGTCTATAAATTATATATAAATGAATATTACACATTCCGCGTGTATATATAAAAACAGTAAAAACAAGAAGGCTCTCACGTCTGTAAGGATTTTATTTGACCATCGACAACCGTTGCCTGAGAATAAAAAAAGACGGTCAAATTCTAATCATAATGCCTAAGAATATATACGATAGATATATTCAAATTGCTCAGTCTCTCCTATAGAATCTGATACATCGCTTGATATGAAATCGATTGGCGTAGATACCGTGTTTATATTCGTTAAACAAGAGTGAAGTCTGTACGTGCGGCACGTGAGTTGTTACGGAGTTCGGTAAATAGACGGAGCTGGATATATAGTAAATAATCATATGTACGTACAACGGAACAGAAATATTTACTTGGTATTGGAAGTATAGGGGTGTGGATATTTGATAAAAGAACTTGTTATTGTTGAAGAAAGAGTTACTCGTATCTTACTAAATTTAAATGTATTTTAAGTCCGTAAATAATGGAATTTTTTCAATCTTTGCTTTGCCATCATCATCAACCTCCTTCCATCCACCGTTGGACATAGTCAATTCAAAATGATTTAACAAACTGAATGAAATCATTGTGGCACTCGTAACTTTCCTGGCTACATATACGAGTATGTCAGACATTTAGTTAGAATAAAAAAGTTATGCGAATAAATGCGGCGAATGAATGAATGGATGAACAAATGAATGACGTGCATTGTGTCCATTTCGTTCAAATTGAATTATAATCTTTTTATATCATGGTTATACTGTTGCACCGTCTAATTGTGGAATTATTTAATTATAACGAGTACTTTTTTATATTCAATTTTGATGATAGGCGGTACTAGTAATAATCTCTAAGTATGTATTTAGGCTTGAGGTATTTTGTCTTCTAATTTTCGTCTGTCGTATGTAATTTTTTTTGTGAATGGTTTTGAGTTTACATATGTTTCCCATTGAGTTACCACTGAGTGAAGATTTACACGTGTATAAATATTTCCTTTATTTAAATGAAGTACCGAACGACCATGTAGCCATTCACGAGGACTTTCAGACTAGGATTGTTATTGTAGGTTAGTTCAGTTAGTGTTCGTTTTTAATAATACTAGTATTAAGTGAAAACTGATATTACAAAGTGTTAAAATAGGTTTATATGCTTCTGATTAAGAGTACGTACAGTATAAGATTCAAACTATGTATAGATTGATGTAACAATCATTCGGAGCAAGGTTGCACGACTAAAATGTGCATATGAAGATAAAGAAAAATATAAAAGTAGGAAAAAGTAGTATGCAAACCAAGCAGTGTGAAGCGGCCTTATCGAAGATGGGTCTGAAGTTTTATCTGAGATCTGAGAACGGTTCGTGTGAATGACCCTTCAAACCGCAATACAACAGAAGCACAGCTCCTTCCTGGCTGAAATACGTGCAACAATGGTACTTTTCCAGCCAGACGAAAAAATTCTGTAGGTATAATTAAATTTATAGTCATCTAAAAGAAATAATATATTTTTAGAGTCATTTTCCGTGCGAACTAAACTTTAAGTAATTTTAACGTGCTTTCAATTCGAATGGAATGGAATTCTTTCCATGCCATTCGTACATTGAATTTCGAACTTCTATAAATGTGTTTGAAGGCATTCTATATTTGAATTTATTTTACAAAATTAGATTGATTGTAATTGAAAAGTCAACTCAGTGAATACGTCCTAAGGTGTAATGTGAGCTGACTGACTGTGTGAGCGTTTATGTATGCAGCTTAAATATATTTAACGAATGCGATGCTAGTACAATTTGCATTAAAACCTATTAAAAGAATATGTGTCCTGGAATTGAATGACTTTATCGGATATGAGAGGAATGAATTTTACTGTTCTTTCCAGAAAATGTCATTTTTAAGCTGTTGCATAGCTTTTATCGCAGGCTTTGAGCGCGGCGACCGAATCAAGAAATTCCGTAACGAAAATAAAACCTAACAGCCCCCACTCCACCTACCATGTAGCTCGGCCGAGCGTTCACTTAACGTGTATGTATATGGTACGACTGTACGAAGCCCGCACGGATCGAGACGAGCTGCTCCTGAGAAATCGGACGAATATGTAAGCAGCTGTTTGTGAGAAGATATCAAATCTCAACCTTATGTTTCTTACTTCAGTTACCATAAACCTATAGTTTCAATGATAAAAATTACTGAAAATATGTGATAATAAAAATATTTTAAACGATATTAAGTTCTCATTTATTCAATAAAAGAAAAAAAATGTTTTCTTATCGTTCACCACGCTCAAAAAGTATAACTTGAATTAATATCAAAGAAAAATCTTGAATTAATATCAAAGAAAAAAAACACTGCATAAATAAATAAATAATTATAATTGCATAAGTTGATAAAAAATGCTATGCAATAGCTTTACCACGGCAGTCCCCGAATGCCGCATTTTAATTTTCAATATTTAAATTAGCAGATAATTCTTCATGATCCCACTTCTAACAATGCCTTTAGTCGTTTCCATAAGTTTCAAATAACGAAGCCTTCGTATAAAACAGAAAAAACGAAAAAAAACGAAATGACGAAAGAAAGAATTCATAATCAATACATTAAAAAGAAGTTTCTATTTCGTAAATATGCTGATTTAATATGTCCATGATGCTTTACGTCGTAGCTTGATTAAGGCGAGCGGAAATCTCATTAGTGAAGTGAATTATTTTCCTTTAAAGCCTCCTTTGAAACGGCTCTTTAATTAAATCACTAGGAAGCGCTCATAGCTAATTAGATTATTCTACATGTCTTTCATATCTTAACGACTAATTAACATACGCAAGAGGAAGAATTATACTGGGATAAGATTATAGAAAATAAGTTTCAAACATGAGAACTGGGTCTCGCCTTGTTTCGGGGTTCGCAGACTATAGGTATATTACAGGCAATTTCAAATTAAAGTCCATTTATTGTGTATTAACCACTTAATAATAGTTAATTAATTAATTTACGTGTGCAAAATATTTCTCAGCCCCATGTTCTACCCTTGTACGCACACGATGTTATAAGTTTTAAGAGATAAAATCTACTTTTAATTATACAGGTATTTACAAGATGGTCATTTATGAAGATGTTTTTAGGAGCACATGATTATATTACTGGCCAGCTAGTACAAGTGCCAGGTGGCAGGCCCCAAAATTATTTGGTTATATACACTTTGGATACGACCTGCTGGAATGTAAGCTAATATTAGTATCGGAGTACAGTCTTTGTCCTTTTCAGTCGAGAGGAGTGTTACCGATTGCGTTGGGATTTTCTTCATAATCTCCACGGTCTTCGTGTCGATATCAGTTTCTGGATGACAATGCCCCATCACGTTTAATAGGTTGCTGGGCATTTTACCATACTCGTGTACCTGATCTGTCAGTGAGAATGTTTTGGTTGCTTACGCGAAGCAATCGGACACGATATCCTTCAAGATATTACTGCTGGACAGGTCTTATTTGTACATGACCCATATTACTGTGTACTGTGTGTTGCACAAACTCCAGTGCACGAGGCATCATTCTAAGATATAGAAGAATGTGTGCATTTTCCGCTGAGAGAAATCAAGAAACTTGATATTGTATTTCAAATGTGTGAAATACGATGCGGTACTTGAGTAGCGTATGCGTGGAAGTCGTTGGAATACCGGAAAGTACTATTGTGCACTTGATGGCACTGTTTCGTAAGACCACTAGATTTACGAGGTTTATGTGACGTTGGATCTAAAGCGCGGAAATGCTCACATGAATTTCCGTCCTGCTGTCAATCAGCTACATTGCGGATGTGCCCAGGACTATTTATATCACTGTTATTATATGCCATATAAAAATATAATACCCACAGCTGTAAAGTAGATAACTTCATTGAATATATTCAAAACAAAACTTACCGCGTGTCTTTAACATTTGTTAGACTGATCATTTTCTCTCCATGGGTAATGACGGTTTCTCTCTCAACAGGGTAATGACGAATTTAATGATGCAACAATATTGCTTTGAGATCAAACTCACTTTAAATGTGAATGAAACTATTTTAATTTCAACGATATCGAACGATCTCATTTATAGCGAACTAAACAAACTACCCACAAATAACCTATATAAAAAAATAATAGGATGGTAAAGGAATAAGTGTCAGCGACGTCAATCAGTCTACAGACATTTAAATGATCACCCATTTGCCGATTCACATCTTAGTAAAATAAATATTATAGAGGTTCTTAGAGCGCCTCGCACCAACGCATTTAGCGGACGATCGATCTCGTTTTGACAACGGAACATGACACCCACGACCCAATTTCTCCTTAGGAATATTTCCATTAATATTAAAAGGAATATATTGAACGCTAAACGAACGTGCGGAGAAAGATTCGTGTAAAACGTTTTTATCTGTGCCACGTTGATAAGTATTATCGGGATGAGGTTTTATGAATAATTTGTAGATACCCATTATGTAACGCTACATATAATATATACATATATACTATATACATATATATATATATACCTAGTAGAATTGAATGTGCTGAAAGTGTATATCGAAATTTCGCTGCTTGGATGAATTTTATTATATTATTTTTTTAGAAAAGGACAGGATAGTTAATTCGATGTATTAAGGCCAATAAATAAACAGATTCGTATTATATACGTATTTATTTTTGTTCTCCAACATTGGTCAAGTTTTGTTTTAATATTCCTTTTGTCTTTAACTTCGTAACTTCGTCATTTGTTATGCATCTCAAGAAATATGAGCCTTATGTAAGGCTGCGTTTGTATGGTAATGGGTTGAAATGTGTACGTGACTTAACTTCTCTCTGTTACTTGTGTTAATTCTACAGAAGCAGATAATGAAAACTACAGTAACAGAAATTTGCTTTGAGATGATCTCCCTCTGCTCCACGACACTTTTTACTGATTGTAGACTGTAGCACACAAGATTAAAAAATACAAAAACAAAAGATACCCCGACATATAGCTACAACTACATTATAGTTAAAACTACATTATTGCTTAGAAGAATTTTTTACAATCGACTAGATAGAGTTAGGCAAGAATAGTACAAATGTAGAGAGGTACAGTCATGCCCATATTAAGTCGAGGTGTAAAATGGAAATGTAGAAAGAATCCGAGTACAAGCACATACTCGTAACATATAAACAGATAAATAAAACGAAAGATAAGGAAGACTAAGAAGAAAGAAGGAAAGAATGTAACCATTAATGTATTTCTGTTATTATTAATAATAATTTAACTAGGCTCCAAAGTAACCTTCCTATTAATCGAACTAGAAAATATTCACTACAAATTGTTTCGCATCTTTTAAAATATACTCGTCCGTTACACATATTGCTTTTACAATATACCCGTCCACAAGTCTAAAGCAATCTGTGGTCACGTCGGATACTAAATGAGGGTAGTTTGTCTTACACTGTCACAAATTTTCCTCGTAAATCGACTTAACTGGGAATTTTTTTTAAAGTTATTGTAACTCGACGTTTATTGAGAAACTTGGCGATTTTAATAAGATAGATGTTAAAGACGATTTTTAATTTTTTCGCTGTTTCGTTAGAGTGCTGTGGATGGAAATATAGGACTTAACTATATTTAATTCGGTTCGGTCAATATTTCTTTACATAAGTTATTATAAATTTTATTATTATACGAGTACTTCTAAATTATTTTTGTGAAACCTGGGGTGTACCGCACTTCTCGGCCTATCCTTTGGGAAAATACAGGCATAATGTTATGTTGGTTATATTATTATAAACTGAACAGTTGGTATTGGGATATTTTACAATACTAAAGCGTACTAAAAACGCAAAGCGAAATATATTCCTGGATGTGTAATAATATATTTGTTGTTGTCGGCAGGCGGTTCCGGAAACGGTCAGGGCTCGAGCCGCTGTGGAGCGGGGGCCGCCGGCTCGCCGAGTTGACGTCATGCTCATCGCGTCTAACTACTCAGTCAACCTCTCAATCCTGGTGCTCGGAGAAGACCTCCCAGAAAGCCCCTTCAGCCTCGCCCAGAAGATCATCATTGCCATCGTTGCCTGCGTCCTCTCCGTACTCACCGTCGTCGGCAACTGCATGGTGATGATCAGCTTCAAAATCGATAAGCAACTGCAGACGATCAGCAACTACTTCCTTATCTCCCTTGCGGTTGCTGACTTCGCGATCGGCGCAATATCGATGCCTTTGTACGCGGTGTTCACGATCTGTGGCTACTGGCCGCTCGGTCCGCACGTGTGCGACACCTGGCTGGCATTGGACTACTTAGCATCGAACGCGTCAGTTCTGAACCTTTTAATTATCAGTTTTGATAGGTACTTTAGTGTGACGCGACCTTTGACATATCGCGCCAAGAGAACTACACGCCGGGCGACAGTGATGATAGGCGGTGCGTGGGGTTTTAGTTTACTGTTGTGGCCACCGTGGATCATCGCGTGGCCGTATATAGACGGTGAGAGGAAGGTGCCTCCGGATAAGTGTTACATCCAGTTCATTGAAACCAATCAGTATATTACGTTCGGGACAGCCATCGCCGCTTTCTACGTACCAGTGACAGTGATGTGCATATTATATTACAAGATATGGATGGAGACGAAGAAACGGCAGAAGGATCTGCCCAATCTTCAAGGCGGGAAAAAACATGATTCGTCGAAAAGATCAAACTCTAGGTTAGTTGTCAGCACATTTTGGTTAATTTCTGAGATACGGTAGTGATAAAAAAAACACAGTCAAAAATAAAATTTTAGGCTGATTTATACGTACCGTCTCTTATTTAAAAAGGTACAAGGTACTGTATCAAAACAATTAAAACGCTATCAAATGCATTTTTCAAAATTTTAATTTCTTTTTGATATGAGTATTTTTTAACAATATGCGTCTATTCCATAGAGAGAGAAAGGGAGAGGTGTTCTAAAAGATAAAATAACACATGTATAAACTGTGGCTGTATATGAACGATACTTGTATCGCAAAACAAAGGGCTTAATAAAACAGCTATGTAATTTCTTCTGTCGCAGAACTCGTTTTTCTTCCCGACCGTCCCATGGATCATTATTCACAGAACTACAATTACTCCCAAGTTCTTTGCTGAAATGTCCTATATTATGTCATTATTCAATTTCGAACCTTACTGGGACAGCTTAAGTTACATTATCGATGGCGCCGGTTTCGCATTTAGGACTGTACTCTTCCAGCCAATATCCGCTCGTGGCCTGCCGGGATCGTTTAGGACGGTGGCACACGGTATACTTTTTGCATAATGATTTGGCGTTAAGGTCGAATGGAAATCTCCTGAATACAAACTAACAATGGATGGCTGGGGCTTGTATAGAGTAAAGAATTTATGGTCCGTCAATCGCTTCTCTAGCTTTTACTAACGATAGGTAGATTTTAATTACCTTAGCGATACTAGTTAGTTCTAATATACGACTCTTCATACAGATCAAATAATCCCGAGTTTTATGAAATTTCCGCTGCTAAAGAATTCGGGTATCCAGTTTTCTGACTCCATCTCTCTCATTTGTAACGTGTTTTACTGTAACTATAAAAACAAGTCGCCCCAAACTTGAGAGATTACCCATTACTTGTTTAATAGTTCAATTTTTGAGAAATTTGCCTTTACCAGAATTTACCGATCCATATACTGACTTCATAGTAAAACCAGCTCGATAGTACCTATCCATACTTTTGTCATATTGATATCTGAGCATAGTTTTATATAGTTAGGTCGTATGGCAGTCCGAAAATTTAATTGAAGAGGAGGATTATTAACATTATTTTTAATGTTCCAATATTCATAATCATAGTAACAATTAATGCAGTAGTATTTCATTGTTAATCAAATCTAAAAGTATTTACGCAGACAGTTTTATACCAAAAACTAAATTATTCTGTATAACTAGTTTTTTCTCGTTTGTAGTTCAGTAACATTTCCCCCCGACTGTGTGTGGCCAATCAGAAAGTTCAAAGCGTGCGAAATCAATGAACGTTCTAGAATCGAGTCAAAAACCTCATTTGAAGCGAAACGACTACACAACTCGTAAAGCGTAACTCCTTTAGCTCGAAACCATTAAATTTCTCTGGTTAATATATGAGGCATGAAGCAGCAACCGATTAAACTTATGCTGATTGCTCGCAACAAACGAAGGGGATGCAAAATGGGGGATGGGAATTAAATCAAATATTTCGATAGCTAAGCAACAACGCTTGTACTAATGTGATATGAAGACACAAAGCATTAGTAATTTGGCGTTAGAAGTAGTAATACTTTAATGGTAGCGGACTTTAATGACACGGAAAATAGAAAAAGAAAATAGAAACCATTATTTTCCAACATGGATTATTGTTTTATCGTTCAATTTAAAAACAATTTAAAAATGGAATTATTTAATAAGGTAAAACTAAAATCATCTCAATAACTGGTATTAAAATCATAGACAAATTTTCGCATATCATTAGACAAACACGGCAAGCACGAACTTTAAATATCTTCAACCAAAAAGGGCTATCTCTTTAAATAACTCGTAAAACAAACCCTCTTTCCTTTTCTTAAAGTGAAATTAAATTCCTCCGGTTAATGCGCGGCACAAAGTAACGTCTGATTAAAGTGTAGTCGACTACTTGGCATGAACGAGGAGGAGAAAGAATTTTTTATTAGTTTCGTACCGTTTTACATAGTGTTAAAATACCTACAGATATACAAGTGAGCAGTGATAGCCTAGTGATGCAAGAATTGAGCCTTTCTCTCCGGGGGTGCTGGGTTCAAATCCATGGCGCGCACCTCTTTACAAAAGTGCGTTTGAAATTTAAATATCACTTGCTAACGGTGAAG
>DWMG01004057.1:0-11284 GCA_018244855.1 Elbella merops | reverse complement strand
ATAACATATCTGGAACTAAAACCACATTGCCTATTAGTAGACAGAAACATGCTCTTTTATTTAACATATCTTCTTCAACGCTCGGTTTATAAAAAGCAAAACTATGGACGTTATAAGTGAAATTGTTTCAACCGTACCCAGTCTACCCTACGTAATACAAATATGTACCTACCTTAAATTGAATTACGACTACCTCGTTTATCGAGTGGTTGCAAGCGCGACTGCCAATCGGGAGGTCTTGGGTTCAAATCTCGGGTCGGGTACTATTGGATTTTTCTAATTTAGAATTCCCCGTAGTGACTCGGAGTCTGAATCTGTGCCTGGTGTATGGCAATTGGTTCACCACCTATTCCATGGGACGTAAATGTAACTAGTGAAAGGTGGGGGTGTACTACACTCCTCTATCCCTTTGGATGTTAGTGTATTTTCGTAAATTGAATTAAATCAAACATTTATTATTTACATTTCCACTGAATATCAGACCTATCTATACTTATTAGTCTATTGTCAATCTTAGTAGTCTCTTGTCAATCAGTGGCACAGGGGAATGATGTAGGTACAACTTATTTTTTGGTATAAGAAATTCCATAACGTTCAAATTGAATATTGATTATTGAATTGAATTCATGTACAACTTAATATATTTAATATTTAGTAAAATACTTTAAATATACCAAATAGTGTCCTATTTCCTTCTAATTTTTTTTTCAAAGAAGTATTTGATAAACATGTAAAGCAAATACAATTAGATGCTAATATTTTTATTCATAACTCCATTTTGCAATTAATCAAATAGACAAGCTAACTAATGGCGAAGAAAAGTCGATTATTTTGCACTATAATAGGTACTCATAAGTGTACATAAAAAATGAAACTAGAAGACATGTTAGTTATAAAAATTCTAAATGATATAAAATTTATTTACTACTGAAAAAGTCGTTTTGTTAAAAGAAATAATTAGAGCAACAAACTCCTGTTGACTAGACTGTACATATGTCTTTTCGTAGCACTTTCGACAAGTATCATAACATAATTAATTGCGTAATAATCTTAGAACAGACGACAACTAGACGATACTTCGATTTAAAAACATACGTACATATGTTATTAAATTACATCACAATCAACATTTCTTAAGAATTATTCATGAATATCATAAGAAAATTTATAGTTTAATCGCATTATATATATTACACAACGAAATGCTAATTATAAGATTTGTGCATAATTACATCTAAGTGACAACTCGGTTGTGAAACTAAATTTAAATCGTGAGGCTCGCCTCGCTCTTAGTGCTGTAAAAACATTCTTATGTAAGTAACAGTTCTATGAAGCGAAAACACGTAAAGTTATATGAATATTATATGCATAATAAACTAAATGGTTCATTCCTATAATACTTAATATATTATCAGCAATATACCAGTAGCACACTATTTTTATTACAAATTCCGTTGCACAAAATGTATGTTACAAAGTTACATGAAGATGTTTCCTACTTAATGTTTACTTATTCTTAGTTCTCAATAACAATTTATAAACGGCGTCATTTTATAACAGACTCCTGACAATAAAGATACTAAGTTTAAAATAATTTTTGTAATTATTATACACCATGATTTTTGACCATCTCGTTGGTCGAGTGTTTGTAACGCAACGACTGATCAAGAGGTTCTGGCTTCGATCCCCGGGTAGGGCAAATTATGATTAAGGTTTAGTACATTGAAACTCCCAGCAGTAGTACGGAGTCTGGATTAGTGTCCGGTATAAGACAATAGATTCACCCCATACACCATGACGAGACATGTAACAGAACATGTAAATCCTGGGTTTGTACTACCCTCCTCTGCCTACCACTTCCGAAAAATACAGAGGTGATTGATAGGTGTAATAATAACACATGTACATCCTATACGAATAGGTGGTAATGAAGTTGAATAGGCGTTGAAGAACATTTCTGTGCTATTATCAGCTGAACAAAAATTCGGATACGTTGATGTTTTTCTTATAAGCCACAAGATAAATTTAATTTAAGGTATATTCCCTATGCACCTTTCGCTCACAATACTTTTACAATATAGTAGTATTGTATACAGTGAATGAGTCCTCTATTATTGATGTGTAAAATGAGTCAAACGTAAAGTTCCAGCATGTTAGGGAATTTTTTTTCTATCAACAGCCAGCGGGGTGTACACGTTGAGGTCAAACACCGATTATTGCACTATGGTCTATTAAAATTAGGATATATTAATAATTGCGTATTTATATATTTTTTTTGTAGAGCTTATTTACACAAATTCATTCGATAACAGTTAAAATTTTTTTAACAATATCTAATTTACTAATAAAAACTACAATAAAACTCTTATACGCAATAACTGTGAACTAAAACACGAATAAAACAGTCTATAAAAATTTTCGATCAGTTTCTGATAATACTGAATTTTACATATAGCGCGAAATTGTGTACTTTTCTGCCTTAGTACATACAAAATTTTCAATCACTTGTCACTGGTGAGAAATATTTTGTATAAAAAGAAAGATCTTATGTGATAATAAAAATTTGGTCCATTTAAATATGGAATGAATTTAAAAGTTCCTCTTATTACTTAGATTAAAAACTCTATTACTGGTGGTATTTAAATAATAAATCGAAGCATGCATTGCTTATTTCGTTATCAGTGCTTTTTGTTTCGACTATAATAATTATAGTTATCTAATTATTAGGTACGTTATATTTCCGTAGCGTACCTATTTGTTTATATATTATTTATAGTATCTCAAATTAACTTCAACGCTAGTTACATTAATGCGTATCGGTGGTCATTCTAAATAGTAAGTACTACATCTAGTCTAGCGACATTAATATATAGTTAACATAGCATTTTCAAACGATCTGACATAGCAAATAAAAGCTCAAGGTATGATTCGGGTAAAATTGACAGTTGCCCTTTTCAACCACCGGCATATATCTCTCGTCCCAGCGGAAGAAGCCTCTACTCTGTTCGAGCTTGCGTTAGTAGTTATTAAGAATAACAACCAAACAAATTTCTTAACCTGCCTTTGGCACGGAAACGCACTGAACAATTTTCTACCTAGCAAAATCAATCATAACTATGTATATCATATTAGTTCAGAATTTGACAATTCATGCGAAATATACGCTAAATGGCAGAAAGTTAACAATTTTAATGTTCGTTTGTTTTCAATCACAATTTTATTAAATGATTAACCTTGAAGCAGATGGGTAGCGTCATGATAATCAATTCGCCTTGTTATTTGTAGGGCAAATGACTTGTATTTCGTGCAACGGAAGATCTCGAACCACGATAGCATGGAATGCCATATTTGTCACTGCGAGGACGTATTCACACACGGAGAACCACGTGAAAGCTGAAACAAAATATTATACTTAAAATCTTTATTAAATTCTAACATTGCTTCTTGAGCACAGCAAAAGTCCAGAAAAGAGCGATGGAATTTGGAGTATTCATTGTCCGCTCACGATAATTATTTTACAATATAATGTATCCTAATTTACATAAATGTAGCATAAAATGAATGTGGTTATCACTTACATCCTGATGAGATTATTAGATTAAGGTAATAATAATGTTTTGGCATATCCCATACGGAAATCTAATCCCAAAATAAGCAACAGAGTTTGTCTTATGGTAATCAAGCGGCAGATAAACGACATATATATGTACTTATGAAAAATTACTAATATTTTAACACATAGACTCAGTGCTCATCAAACAAATATTTATTCTGGATACGAATCAAATCCACGACTCTGGGCGCAACAGACAGGTTACTAACCACTGCACTAACGGGCCAGTCCAAGATGTAAGAAATATGACTAAGAATATAAATATGAAACTTACCTAAAGGCCGACATAGTAATCGATGTGTTAAGAAGAATACAATAAGCCCGATAGTGGCGGCGATGGCTATGCAGAAAAGTATCCATACCAGCTTGTTGGTCCTCACTGGTTCTACAGTGTCACTGGCTATACAGCCAACTCGCGCCCGACACAGCATATGCAACAGGGCAGCCACCATGAATCCTATGAATATCTTTTCATGTACAACTGAAAACATTATATAGTTAAGAACGTAACACAGCAACATACCGAAACGAGTTGAGAGCAGATTTATAATATACATGTGTGTATTATTATCGTACCAGCTTCCGACGTGCGACATATCATTTGTTGCAGATACATAAAATAACTTATATTGAGTTTAGATACATTTTGAATCAAAACAAAAATTTTATACGAAAATAAAGTAAATCAAAAAAGACATATGTATGTATATATATCTAGTAAAACGTTAACGGTAGGCAATGAAAATAGACAAGTGCTATACAAGCACTGACTTGACTGCCTTGTTGGTCGTGTTGGTTACAATTGCGACTGCCGATCGGGAGGTCCCGGTTTCGATTCCCGGGTCGAACACTACAAAATTTTCTAATTCAGATTTTCTAGTAGTGGTCCGGAGTCTGGATATGTGCCCGATGCATGGCAATAGGCTAATCACCTATTCCATAGTGGGACGTAAACGTAACCGGTGAAACGTGGGAGTGTTCTGTATTCCTCAGCCTACCTCTTCGGGGATTACAGGCGTGAAGTTACGTTTGCTATACAAGCAATATATCCCATTGCAGTACTCGTAGGTTTTGTTCTATTTTTGCAAAACATGTTTATTGTGTCAAAATATACTTACAATAATTCTCTCTGTTAGAAACGTATGTCACTCCAGTGAGAGCAAAAAGCTCTAAAAAGTTCAACCAGTAACAAGCTTCACCTAATTTTGTCGCTTGGTTTCGAGCCTGCAATATTTAATGAATAAATATACGACCCGTATAATTGGCTATATAAGTATAAAAGAAAAATACGAGATTGTCTCACCTTTTCGTCTGTGATATGTAAAGTGCGCTCTTTGTGGTACTTATAATAAATTGAACCTATTAGTAGTCTTGGTCCTAAATGATAAGCGATACATATCCTCCAAATGTATCTTTGCGGGCTAATCCCCGTAATCGCACTTATTGATGGCACTACGTTATAAACCTGTAAATAATATTGCTAGGGATGTTTTCATATTAAAAAAACGATAAGGTACAAGGATTTCAAAAAGATTAAGGGAAGTAACAGGTACTACATAACGATATAAGTTCGCAGATATGTTCGTATAACAACACTGACTTAATGCACAGCTAGGTATTGTGTAATGTGTTTCCGGTATCTGCAGAACGAGACCTTTTGTAAGCCGTGGGATACGGATTTTTCTTTTTGAAGTAATCGTTTGTTGGTTGCAGTAGCCTCTGAAGTTTAACCAGAAGAAGGTGGCTTAATTAGATCCCAGAACTAGTAAAAGCTATTTCAAAATTTGCTTAGATATAAAAGACTGAACGCACGTATTGCCTGACTTTATCCTATTGTCATCTATCCCCATGAGCAGCCGCTAGCGCTTAATCCAAGAATTTCAATTCTTCAGTTTCCTCTACCCGTAAAATAAGCTGCTTCTAAGCATTACGCATGGTTAGACAAGCTAGGTTAAGTATAAATATGAGAGAAACATGGTAGATGAAGGTGTAGAACTTTATCGCTTGGGTGTATTTATGTCCTATTAACGTGATGAACTTAATCAAAGACTATGTCACTACTACCTTGAAATCTTGGGTAGACGCGTCAATCCTGAAATAGCCTACATACCTACCAGGTACACCGTGATTACCAAATTATGAATTGCATTTAAAGCTAGAAACACACGCTCCCCCGCCAAAAGGCTTGTAATTAGGTTATGTTATATTCGGTGAATACCTTGGTTGCGGGCTTTGAGTGTTCGAAATGGTAAGATCGCGATGATAGTCACTATGGTTATTACTGCTACATGATGAAGTAATATTGTACTTACTCTACAGTGAGTTTCATGTATATCATCTGCCTGGAATATAGATGCCGTCACATAACAGAATATTAAAGCACCTAATGGAAGCCATAATGCGGCTAAGCATATTTCTCTTAACGTACATGTCCATAGTAATCCCTAAAAAAATTATTTTCGCTATATTATATAATATTTGCTCAATAGCACGTGGTTTTACGTGATATAACTACCTTATATTCCAAAGTTTTCACTGTTCTGCTAATATTGTTTGTGCTTCTGATACCGTGGTCATATAAATTTGGCGACGACTGTACTTGTGCGTCATTTAACATTTTACGTCTCACTCTTCACTTTAGTTCATCCGTTACTAAAATGTTTCAAATCATACTATATCATTTCTTAGATACACGTTGTAGGTAAGAGTATTTTATCACATTATCATAACGAATGATAATTGTAGAAGTAAAAGGAAATCACTTGATGTTATTGTAACCAATGAGTTTTATATGATAATATTACAAATACATCATTAAAAATTCGTTTGTGCTTTTTGTTGCAGGTTGTAATGGGTAAATGTATAATCATAAAATGTGTAGGGGACCAAAGGTGTGGATTGAGTGAAGTTGTTTGGACTTGCGCATTGAACTCTATCTAAAAAAGTAGCTTCTTAATGGTCCCATGAGTTAACATTAGCGCTATGATTTTTAGTGTTATTTTATTAATATGTATTAGTATTATGTAATTGTATTAAACATTTAAAATACACATATTTATATGGGAAATTACACATTTTCATGTCAAGTCTGAATTTCATTACTGTTTTTATGATTTAAAGCAAATTAGGGTTAAAATTGGGTACTAATGCCCTATATGTTGTTAGTCGGAATTTCGTATTGTAATCATTTATAAGATTTTAAGAGATTGAGAAAACTTCATTATTTGTATTGTAAAAATTAAAATAGTACTGAAGAGTCCATATTTTAAAATACGTAACTATATTTATAATCAGTCTGTTATTATTCTTAATTGGAAAAATAGTAATAAATTTATAGACTTTTTACATCTGCCACAGTTATGCGCGAATATCAATTGTCATTGATTCAGTTGTCAAGCCGACAGGTTTAGCATATAAGAAAATAAGTCGTATAATGACTTGATAATAAATAATTAGGATGCATATCTAGTATTTAAGTTATTTATAATATTACGAAGATGTTGGTCTTAAAGCTTTTATGTTTAATTAATTTGTGTATCATTGATGTTTCACATGCTTCAACACATTGGATAGTAACTGAGAGTGGTCTCATTCAACCCAGGGTAGGAACGCTGTAGCGGTTTTGTGTCAAAGTAATGAGATAAAAATAAAAATACATATTTATTCAATGTAAATTTTCCAGCTCGATTCCCCCTTTGAAATCGCACGGTCATATGATCTGCTCTCATTCTTAAATCAGGAAAATCATTGGGAAGATATCATTAACTTGTATCATGAGCTTTTTGAAAGGCAAATAGTAGTATCAAAATTATGGACTGATTTGAACCAGGAGACAGACGTTAGTGCACATATTTTAGCAGACAAGAATTGTATGGATGTTGGTCTGCTTAGCACTGTAGATTGGTACTCAGCTTTTTTGGATGATGGCAGTTCAAAAGATATAGCACATCAAGAATTCTTACTGGAAAATCCTTATTATGGCCCTGATAAGACCATTCCTGATTGCAAGAAGATATCTTCATTAACATTTAGCATGTTTGCCTATGACCATATGGAGGTAAGTCTTCAATTATCACACATTTTCTTATATTGTATTGCTTTTTACTGCTCTGGAAGGCTTTTGCAAGTAAAATATGTATATTTTGTTGTATGCAGCTTAAAATCAAACAAAATATTTTAGAAATAAATGTAACAATATTAAAAACTTTACTTTAGGAGTAAGTGGCTGCAGTTGATATGAATGATTTGTATAAAGTGATAGCATTGAACTGTATGATTATACTCAATTATGTGAACAATTATAGAAATAAAGTTCTACTAGAAAGTGCTTTAAATTATCAGCCTGATATTAGATTTTTTATGGCTTTTGATTCATTTTATATTTTATGGTGGTTTAGTTGTAGTAGATAAAAGTCCACAATTTGTTAAGGGATGAATAATAAGTAAATGCTTAAAAAGAAGTCAGCTGTTTAATTAAATCTTTTGAATCATAGAGCTTGTGTTAGTAGTAGATGGTAAATGCAGACTAAAACAATTATGATTTGAGATTAAACACTTTTTTTATATCCTCATGGTAAATCATTACATGAAAAGTATACACATAGATGCTCTGAAGTCAAAAATAGCACAGGCTTTTGTCTTTTAATAGAGTTGTTATTTTTATTCCTCTGGCCCCATAATCCCTACACAGCATTATTAGTGTTCCAATGTGTGATGATCCAATCCATCTATCCATCCATTTTAATGCTTAGTATACTTGATTGTGTGTTGATCAAGTTGACAGTTGAGTTGAGTTAAGTTGAGAACCTGTGTTGATTCAAGTTGTATGGTGACTGCAGATCATAATTTATAGTATCCAGTTTAAATTTCAGCTTGCGATGATTTAAAGCTATGTTGCTACTACTAAGATGAGTGACAGGGATAGTTTAAAACAATAATGTTATCAAAGAGATGCATTTAAAAGGGGATTCTATTACTTCTTGTTTTAAAAATATTAGTGTTTCCATTTGTGAAATAGTTCACTTTGAAAAGTGTTTCTCCCACCATATCTAATTGTATGCAATGTTCTACATGTAGAGACTGGTATCTTATTTAACATCAGAAGATGATTACCTTATCATAATTATAGGGGTGTACATTTTAGACTACTATTCAAATGTTTTTTCATTTCCAGAGTGTAATGAACAGAGTGAATCTCTCTGTTAATCCTGAGCTAGCTCTGCCAGAAAAAATATCTCCTATTATGAATGTAGACCAATATGGTCATTGGCTAACTGGTGTCCTCAAACGAAATAGCTCATCATGGCTCCACTACAACATGGCATCATTATATTGGCGTATCAAAGGCAATGCACCTAAAGCCATTGAATGCTGTCGACGTGCTCTTCACTATGTACCAAGGTGTGCTTAAAGAAATTTAATTGAAGTCTATCTATAAACATTAATAATAAGTCTCACTGACTCTAGCAACTTGGTGAGCTTAGTTGTGATAGTAGTCTCAAATGACATATTAAAATTTTGAACTAAGACCTCAGTGCAAACATTGTATATCTTACCATGCCACACCACACCAGAGAATATCAGTTCAGAAAGCAATTCTAAATGACATGACTTAAATGACTGCTCTGAAATATAAAATTTTGAGATGAAGTAAAAAAAGACTACATATTTGTAAACTAATCTTTTAAAATTACAGACGCTATAAAGATATACCACTACTCAGTTTGGGGATTATTCTACATCGAAGCAGAGCCACAGAAGATGCGATCACAGTTTTTAATGCTGCTGTTGATCATGATCCTAACTACTATTTAAATCATTTCATGCTTGCTAATGCCTATGCAGTCTATGGTGATTTTAATAGTTCAATAGAGCACATTGAAACATCTGTGAAATTAAATCCTACAATGGACCTGACTGTAAAACATAAAAATGCAATTAAATGCTATGCTAAGATCATTCAAAGATTGGACAATATAAAAGTGTAAGTTAACAAACCTTGGATGAGTTGTTAATGTTTATTAGTTTATGAATCAAATGGGTGTAGTAATTCAGATATTTTAGGCAATCACATGGTAATTGGTTTTAGGACTTTGAGCCATCTTCGACAAGACCTTAAGGAATACAGTGAGAAAGAGGCACATTGGCTAAAAGCTCAGGGTGCTTTTCTAAAGGCAATGAAACATAATGGAAGTTTTGGTAATATTGTCACATAAATTTTTATGTCATTTTTGAAATTTTAATTCTTCAAGTAAATATCCCCCTTCTATTAATATTATGGAAAATGAAATTAGTTGTTTTTAATCCTTACTATTAAGTATACTATTACTAATAAGTTTATAGCAGTATTTAAAATGTTATATTACAGATTACAGAAGCATGGAAAAGAGCTGTGAAAAAATATCACAACTTACAGGTTTTGATATAAAAACTTTACAGGGCCATGGAGATAAAAATGCTCTGATAAAGTACTTTCTAGATGGCCCCATGCACAAGAAAGAATGGTTGGAAATGAAAGGAGTACATGCAATTGAGTCATTGTATAATCTTCAGAATCTCATAAGGCATATTGTCAAGCATACCAATTCACCATCCGATTTCATTATCCATCTTGATCCTACTAAAGCAAGGACAGTGATAGATAGTGATGCAAATCATATTATTATGGCCCTTGATGCTGATAAATCTGAAGGTAACATTTTTATATTATGTGATGAAATATGTACACATGAAAAAAAAAAGTATACAAGCTAATTATAATGTGAAGCAGTGACTGAACACCATTGATAAGCAAAATCTGTGATTAATGATTGATAAAGTACTACTTCTTCTAAGTACTTACAAAACTGTTCAATGACAATGTTTGTGGTGATGAAAATCAAACGACAGAAAATGTGTATAGAAAAATAAATAATGTGTATTTTCAGGAAATTTAATTAAATAGGTGAAAAGTGTTTCAAACAACCTGTATTTAAAAACTTGATTAGGACTTATCCCTGGAGATACAATATTATATTATGTCTGCTAAATATCATTTTCAATTGTTCCGTTTTTATTTCATTCCAGTGAAATCATTTGTTGAAGCTACTAGTGGCAAAATTCATCCACGTCAAAGCCATGAGAAAAAGGCAGATAAACAACATGATGATATTAGTGAATATGAATCAGGTTATATGTTGTAAGTATACATTTTATTACTTGGAATTTATTACATTACAGCATGTGAATATATGTTTAGTGTATATAATAGTAATATTTCAAATTGATTACTTTGTATTGAATACTTGACAATAGCATTTGTAGTCAAACATGTTCTTAGTGCTAATAAAAATAGAAAATACATAAAGTATTTTTTACTGTTTTGAGCTATTATAAGTGGCCGGATATTATACCATTTATATATTGCATAAAATTGGTGTATATATCTTATATGTATGTGGTTGTAAATGGAATGGAATAGAACTTGTTTACCTAATAATAGGTCTTTACCTAGGAAATTGCCGTTTTTCATGAAATAAGTGAAGCATATTTTTTTCTATATTTTTTATTTCTATTAATTAAAGTAATCACCCATGGAATCAATGCATCTTGGAATCAATGCATCTTTTCCAACTCATTGGTAGCTTATTGATGCCCTTCTTGAAAAAATCAGCTGGACGGGAGACAACAAAT
>DWMG01004056.1:0-11285 GCA_018244855.1 Elbella merops | reverse complement strand
AGTCCCACAATGGAATAGGTGGTGAGCCTATTGCCATACACAGGGCACACATCCAGACTCTGAGTCACTACTAGAAAGTCTAAATTAGAAAAATCCAATAGTACCCGACCCGGGATTTGAACCCAGGACCTGCCGATCGGCAGTCGCGCTTGCGACCGATCGACCAACGAGGCAATCGATACTGATAACTTTAATATTGGCATATTAAGTATTTTTTATAATATGAGTCTATAGTATAATATACTAATATATTTTTCTGTAAATATACAAAAAAGCACACCCATGTTCATTTAAGATGATCACTAGAATAAGCAGGAACACTAAAGCTGGCTCTCCGGCCGTGTCCTAACATCACAAATTTTTATTCATCAATCGCACTCTAAACTTGTGCATTTACGATCCCCGATCACGGGGTGGTCGGGAAACAAATTTAACCGACAATTGTAAATCAATTAAGGAGGGGTGGCTTCTCGGGGTGTAATAGCCACCCTCCTCCCACGTGCTCCCCAGGACCGGAATTGGAAATATAGAAATTATTTGCATTTCTATATTTCAATACTAATAAACAAAATTATATTCTTGAAGCGAATTAGACGAACTCATTACTCGACTTATCGATGTTTCGTATCAATTTTATCTTTCAGTTATATTTGCCTATGTGTCATTTTTTGATCAAAATTGTGTTGAAAAATAAGACACAAAAAACAACTTTGACGGTAATGAAATAATTATATAATATCTATCTAATGTTTTTTTCTATTGATCTGTGGTAAGTTGTACGTCTACAAAGTCAGACAATGGAGTTACGGTTAAAAAAATCTCAATCAGCATGAATAGGGATTCTTCGTAAACATTTTAAACTATTTTATCGCGACAAAGAGACGAGAACAGTATGCACAAGTTCGGCCAACTTTAACAACTTACTTGTTAGAACTGAAAGACAAAGAGAAGAAAAGTCTGCCATGAATTAATTAGTTGCGTCATTCCTATTATAACTACTGCTGGGCGTCTTAATTATATTAACAACGAACGATATTCGTAATTAAAACGCACATAGAATTACGATATTATCATTATTCTGCTTATGGTATAGTGTGTAAATATGAAAAAACTAATATTTTTGAAAACAAAAGATAAGGCGGCCAAATTATTTAGAGCACTATCTTTTTATTCAGAAATATAATCGATGCACTGTTACTACTCACTCCTCCACCATAATGTCGTATTATAACCCGTCAATAAAATTCAAACAATACCTAAATTCGTGACCTATTAGACTTCACTAATAACAGTAACAAATGTCTCGGGACATCTCTATATGCGGCTATCTAATCGCAAAGCAAGCCTAAATAGAGTTTTCCAAACATTTCGTAAACACCTATTTTGTACTATAGCACAAAGTAGTCTATTAACTACGTGTAATGTTAATGAATGGAGAAGCGGCCGCGTTCTTCCCTGGATTGTATAGGTATTCATAGTGGGGGTTGTTCAAGTGCATATTGTGATCTGCGCTACTCCCCAACACCCTGCTCTTCACGTCTCATCCAGGAGCCTGTCTTTGGAGCTCGGCAAAACAGCTTGCAAAAATCGTGCTCCCTGTTTTGTGAGATCTAAATTATACTATTTACGGATGTATAATACAAAACATTAAGTAGTAAATTAAAAAGTAATATAACCAAAAGAGATAAATGTCTTTAAAAGATATGGGTATCTTTTATTGGAACGGATGAGAAAATTATACAAATTGAATAATTATATAGCACGTTAATCGAACCTAATTTACTTGAATGACTAATAACAAATACGGGATTGTCGCTATAATTAATCATTTTGTTTAGTGCAGTGCGATGACGTAACGAGCTGTGGTCAGATTATTGCAATTTTAACCATAGCAGCGCGCACTAGTTTCTAATGGAGTTTATGAAAATTAGTTAGCAAGTTAAAGTTGGGACAAAGTTTCCACAATGCATCTCTATATATAATGCATCTCTATATCAACGCATCTATATTGCGTACAAAGTTACTTTAAATTAACTTCACCGTGGTTTTAAATGAATATAATACGCAAATGAAATTTACGATAATAATAAGCTAGTTCTTTTACAAGTTAAGCAGAGAGCACCGCGTGCTAAAATTTTATGTGCTCTACCCTTATAGATGTGAAGTGCTTCTGCCATATACACAAACATTGGCTTCGGAAACTTCTAACTCCCACATCAGCCAGGATTTGACTTATTTGTCTTGCTCATAACATTTGTCTTAAGTTTGCATACATATAAATATAGCGAATAAAAACAGGTAATATGTTGTGTTGTGTTTACAGCGATTTTTGATACAAATGTAACAGAAATTATAAAGATGTGGAGTTTTCATAACAATGGTATGCATTAAACTTCTAAAGGCGTACATTCTAAAGCGTGAGCGTCCATTATAGGGTAAATACACACTAGCGCGAAACAATAATTACACCATTTAGTTGCGTCACATAATGATAGGTATGCGCATAGGGTACATTAGCCGGGTCACAGTGGAGACGAGGGGAGATCAGAAAGATGATAATTTTTGTTTTTGTTTATTATGTCATCCATGTTCTTATCGATATACTAAATATTGCAGGAAATCTATCCCTCTATATTTAAATATTAAAATTTGTCTAGCGGTTTTATTCCAATACCAGCTAAGAATTCCTATCCCTTGAAATAGTAGCTAATAGATAGTATTAGGATAGGATAGGAATAAGAAGATGAAAAATATATTTTTTAAGTCATTTTATAGAAAAGTAAAATAAAGGATGAAAGACTAAGATAACTCAACGCGAATGAAGTCGGGGTAAAAACTAGATAAAAGTAAGACATTTTGCAAATTCGTTTTCATGGTTATTCAAATTAATCTAATTCTATTTATTTCTACGTTTTAAAATTTATTGACAGCGGTAAGGCAAATGAGAAATTTCTCGTAACTTTTTTCGCCTCGTCTTGTCTTTTTAAAATACATAAACAATACAAACAAAACACACATAAATAATTCTAACACTGATGTTGCAATTTAAAAATAACACAGAAGGGTGCGATTAAATTTAAACACAATACTTTTTATATGGTTGTACTTTTTAGCATTCATAAAATCAAAATTACTGAACTGGAAATTCATTTTTCCGCTGACAAAAGTAATAAATGTGGCTATCTGTTCGCTCCCCCCATTTAAACGCCGTTGGTAATGAATCGTCGCATAAAAGGCATAACCAAGTGGAAACGACCGGTCCCTCGCGCAGCTCGACGCGGACGCGTCACGGCGTGGCTCGGCGTCACCGTGTCACAGCGTCATTGCGTCACCGCGTCATCGCGACATACACTCCCCTACGTTCCGCGATCGCCGCATAATTGTCAACGGGACTGCTCTCGCTAGATCCCATTCTAATGTGTTTAGCTGTAACTGGACTGGAGATGCCGCATCAACAGTCCCACTTTGCAAAGGGGAACATTGCAAATATGAATACTTAATAAGGTTTATACCGCTAATGGACACCAAAGTTTAACCAGAGCTGTAATATCGCGAGTCGGGATTTTGCGCTTAAACTGCACTCTGAAGGAGGTAATTAAATCATGTTTCCCATGTTTCATGGAGATATTCTACGAGCATTCTGCAAAATATTCAAATTTAAACTGAATATTTTGTTCTTTATTATTATGAAGTCCGTTAAATACCATTGTATTAAATTAATTGATATTAAATATCACTTTCTGTAACGGTGAAGGAATCCATCATGCTGAAATAAATTTACACATTTTAGTGTTCTATAAAATATTTTCTAAGGCGTGTGAAGTCTTGCAATTCCGATTTGGCCAGTTTGGCAAACTATGGCTTTAAGCTTTATCATTCTGAGAGAAGACCCGTGTCCGGGAGTGGTATAAAAGGGTTGATGATTATGTATTATGTAATAGTATACTTAGCGTACGTAATATCACGTTAGTAATTTCTGAAGCGGAAGGCAGAGGAGTGTAGTGCACTCAAAAGTTCCACCGGTTACATTATATATACATACGTCCCATGGTAGTATGAGCGGCGAGTCAATTACCATACATAGGGCATAAATCCAAACTCCGACCTACTATTAGATAAAAACAGCCGTTTCTGCTCGATCTGAAGATTCGAACCCAGTACCTCACAATAACAATCGCGCTTGCAACCACTTTACTAGCGATGCAGCTTATATATTTATAATGGATAATATTTTTAAAAGCTATTATAGTCATTATTGTTTATTAGTTTTCATACTGATCAAGTGATTTACGTTATACCATTTACAATACCACACTAGTGAAACTCAGTATTCATTAGGGCGGATCAAGATGTGGCGTAGACATTCATTGTGTATATGCGATGTGACATCGCCGCTACGTCGCTGATTCGATTAGCGTGCGCCCTCTGCGCCGCCGCTCGCTGTTTGTGAAACAGTAGTGTGATGTGTACCCGTTTAGTATTATTTAATTTGTACGCCGAAAGCTGTTTCAGTAAAAATATTATCATCAACAATATGTGTACGAGGGGGTGCAAACTTTGTATAGAATACATTTTTATACTGACTTATATTTACTGCCTCGCTGGCCTAATGGGTGTAAGCGCGACTACTGATCGAGAGGTCCTTTGATTAGAAGTCGGAATCCGCACTTATATCCGGTGTATGGAAATAATTTGCTACCACCAATTTCACGGGACGTGTAATATACTCGTAACTGGTGAGATATCAGAGTACTCCTTTGGCTGGCGTGGGACATACACAGGCATAAGTCTGCTATATTTATATATAGATCGTAATAACTCCTAATATCTCATTCTCAAATCGCATACGGAAACCAGTGATCATTTACCGAATGTGATTGGAGCTTGAGATATTAGGACTAGTTAAATAATTAAACATATTTAAATATGAATATAAAGTAACTTTTAACATTATAGTTTCTTGTAGAGAAATAAAAACTAAAAAGGACGGCTACACCTATACAGTACAGCTACGCTATTATATTGTAACACATTATTATACAGTAGGCAAATTCTTGACCGATGTCGCGTTTCGACCAGTTGGTATTGCGAAAGCAGAGAGTATTTAATATTCTCAAGTTGTTACGTTGAAAATTTCTTCATACTTTTATGTATTAAATTAATATAAAACTTAGGTAACTAACGTACTAGCTGCTTTTAACGAGTACATGCAAAATATTCGATAACACGTATTTGTGTCCCGCGTGCAGGTGCAGTCTCGCGTGTCATGTTATTAACGCAGACGGTGCATTTTAACTCAGTTTTCTCATCACTCTACGCCCCATCAGCACGTTTTAATTGCGAGGAAATAGGGCGAAATATCATTTGTAATCGAACTCTACGTAGAGCAGCCGATATGAAGAGAGTGCTTCAGCGCAATACACTAGAAAATTAAAACTCGATAAGGATTTTCTGCTCGTAGCATCAATACATTTTCTCTGGTTAATTATTTTATCATTTGAAGAAGACGCTGAACCCACGTACTCGTATGAGTAAATAATAATCATTTAAACAACTTATTTGTTCTTTCGAGTCGATCAGCTATTTTTTTAAGGATTAAGAAATAATGAAATATTCTAATAATGGAATCTTTATATATGTATTCTTGTGTGCGTAGTGTAAAATATAGAAAAAATATGTGAAGTCTCTAAGATTATTTAAAGTCTCTAACATATAATATTTAGCACTCCATGCTCGCTCCCGACTCCGTAAGAGATATGGTGTGATGATAGCGTGACGAGTAAAAATATTCTCATTGCTATGTGTACAGTAAGGGTTTTGTTACAGAAATGCTCAGTACGAGAACTTCCATGTGGAGCAGAAGGGATATGATCAGATGTACGATGGTGAGGACTTGGAGACTCCGCCATCGCCGGACAGACCACCTCCGCGGCATATAGGTAAATGCACCATTTAATTGTATAATTTGCAATTACATTTTAAATGGATATTATTTTATTTTTTAACAAATTGCCAGTAATGTCGTCGTCGTCGATGTTCAGTACCTACTGTTCATTGTAACCGAAGCCAGTTGCGACAAGAAAGTAAGGCTGTATACTAAATGCTACAGTGTAAGATGCTTTGACTAGAGGGACCGAATATGTTGATATTATCTATACGGATATATATCGGTTACGTGATCGGAAATACTTATTATAATTTTACTATTTATTTATGTTGTCAGATGACTAACATATTCTATATTAAGTACAAACATGTAATATGTAATTGCCATTAAAAAAGGATACTGTTCGAAGTTTATCTTATGTTTATCAATTTATTAGTACTACTTAGGATTTAATTAATATGACGGATGAAAAAAGGATAATTGAAGATAAATAAAATAGTTCAATAATAATGAAATAATAAGTCCAGCCTTACATTAGGGGGAGCTGAAATATGAATATTCAGTTTCAATTGTCAGCCCGAAAAGTATAAGTATTATAGCTCTGTATATAGGAGTAAAATGAGGTGTAGAGGCGAAACAAGGTAGGTAATTGAAATTAATTGGGCGCTAACCTTATTCACGGATAGTCTTATTTTAGTTGAATTAATAATATGCCTCCTTCTGCCAGATAAGTATGTGCGTGCGGAATGCCCGTGTCTCAGCGCCCGCTACACGGTGGCGCTGCTGGCCTGCTTCGGCTTCAGCATTATGTTCGGAATGCGCTGCAACATGAGCATGGCCAAACTCAAAATGACGGAGGTCCACAACGTAAGCAATCTCTTATAACCCTAGTACTTTTCTACGCATAGTATATCGGTCAGATACTGGCTGATGGGGAAGTTGAAAGTCTCGGAAATCGACGTGTGTGTATGATGAGAGTCCGGTCTGTAAGGATATATGTATATATTTGACGTGGTGAGGAACTTAGTGTGACGGTGTAATAACGTTCAACTTTTAATGGGCACCTTTTATTTAGTCATTTAGTTTGTAATCGACTTTATTCGTGTTTTCGAAATTTTGACATATATAATATACATGTTTTATTTGTTAGTTATTATACAACGCGTAGAATACGGTAGGGAATTTTAGAGCGATATTCATTTTTACTTATTGTTTTAGACTTCAAAGGGGGTCCAAGAAGACACGCCCTTTAACTGGACGGTGAGCGTGGAATCTTCTATAGATTCCTCTTATTTCGCGGGGTACCTCATCACCCAGGTGCCCGGTGGATTTCTAGCGTCCATGTATCCAGCCAACAAAATCTTCGGTGCTGCAATTGTGGCATCCGCTATTTTCAACATGGCGATACCAGGAGCCATGTCTGTCGGACCAGCAGCTGTCGTCATGCTGAAAATTGCTCAGGGTTTTGTTGAGGTTTGTATTGCAAGTCAGTTTTTTATCATTATCATTATCAACATGTATCAGTCCACTGCTGGACATAGGTCTCTCCAAAAGGAGTTTCCCCATAGTCTCCATGTTAGGTGGACAGTCAATCGTGCTTATATAGAATGCATTACAACGCGTTCGGCCAGTCGCTAGAATCTCGTTTGTTGTATAGTAAGGTGCGTTACAGGCAGGTGATGTTGACATCCCTACTAGTCAGATCTTGTATTACATCTATGTTTCAATCGCATCAGTGTCTTGTTAAACTTTTATGCTACTCCATTTAGGGGATCAAAGGATCGTGTGGCACATCATAGCGTTCGGTTAAATTTTGAACATTTCGCATTCAATACGTGCCGGTGTATGATCAAGCTTATTAGTGATGCGTCACATTTGGATGTTCCAATTCGCGTCGGAAGCTCGCCGCGGCACGTTCCTCTCCACCGCTCCCCTTCCTTCTAAAACAAGTGAATTTAGCATAAAACGTTGCACCAGCTTTTTTTGTGCATAAACCTAGTTGGTTTTGTTTTTGTTTAATTTGTCATAGAACATCTATATCTGCCTGTCACTGCCCTATCTAGCCGTATTCACCGTTGATTTTATTTCACCTTCTACATCAAATACGGTTTCAATTCGCCATTGATCGGTATCTGCTCCTAATCGCACTTGAGTTCTGTCAAAATCGCTTTCCAAAGTACAAAGGCTCTTTAGGATTACTGATCCCTCCACGCGTCGTCATGGTTACGTATTTACTCATCTCCGTGCCCGGCTTAGCGCGGTCGTCAATGGCAATGCTATCGTATTAAATCTTCAGATGTACAAGAATATATATAAAAACTATTGTCTGATTTATCATACGTTTTATTGCTTTTAAGAAACATTTTTTCAGATATACATTTGTAGAACATTCAATTGAAAAAAGTGGGAATATCACATAAATATTAATGGGAGCGTTAACATGTGTGTGTTAAAATTATTTTTGTAATTTGAAAAAATCGGTTAGGTACTTATATAAAAAGCGTCGGAAACAAACTTTATAGCACCTAGCAAAGAAATATATAGAAACTTGTTTAAAGAGGTGTTAATGATAGAAAAGTTTTCCACGGTAAATAAAATAGTTATCTTGTTAGGGTGTGACGTACCCCTCGTGTCACGGTATTTGGCGCATGTGGGCGCCGCCGCTGGAGAGGTCGCGGCTGGCCACGCTCGCCTTCTGCGGCACCTACGCCGGCATCGTCATAGGCATGCCTCTCTCCGGCCTCCTCACCGATTACATCTCTTGGCAAACTCCCTTCTACTTCTATGGAGTTTCTGGTATTATATGGTAAGTTACACTAGTGTCTATAACTGTGAAATGCTTGTAATTTTCTTGGAGAATTAACATATTTCAACATGTTTATTACACATATTTAATAAAAGACATACTATCCAAAGAATCATTTACAAAACAAGCAAATATTGTGTCCATAATAAAAACTCTGTTAGTACAGTCATTTTTAATTTAATTTTAAGAAATATAAATTTTTCAAACAATTTTGCTAAACAAATATACGTTTTGACGAGTAATAAGGAGTTAAAAATATGCAAAGGTACCTCATGTGGTTGTGGCTGGTGTTCGAGAGACCGAGCAAGCACCCGCACATCGCCGCTAAGGAGCTGACTTACATCGAGCAGTCGCTCGGGACGGCCTCTCAGGCTGCCATGCCCGGCTTCTGGAACACGCCCTGGAAAGCCTTTGCCACTTCGCCACCTGTAAGTGACAGCTATGCATTCACTGATAAAGTTCTTAAATCCCACAACTTCCAGAACCACTAACTTATTCTTAAAGCACCATAATCCGAAATATTAGGTAGATTCAAGAACGTTACCTATTGTGGTGGGAAATTTTCACGCTAAGAATTTAATTAAGTATTTATCTAATACCAAAGAAATCTACCTAAAACTACCTACTCGTAACAATGGACTTGTAGAATATACTATAAATATAGTACAGATATATTCTTTTATCACTGGTACATAACACATTTGCTGTCCACATTTGGTATCCATCAGGGATGCATCTTGTCACCTATTAGTTTTTCAATATAAATTACATTTTGTTTAATTATGCAAGAAAAATAAATCTATGTAATCAAATCATCGACCCATTATAATTCCACTGTTGGAATATGGGTCTCCTCTCATATTGTTAATGTTAATGAAAGACAACCTACAACTCAATTAGTCGTATTACATCTCATTGTGCTCCTGCAGGTGTACGCTATCATCGTAGCCAACTTCTGCAGGACGTGGAACTTCTGTCTGTTAGTTATATTCCAGTCTGCGTACTTCAACACCAGGTTCAACATGCAGATTACTGAGGTGTGTGCACTTTATATATAGATCTATCTATTTCGTTTATAATAATTGACCTATTTTTTCAATAATTTTGAGATTACTTGAATTTTAAATATTATTTACACTTCAGATACTATTTTACATTCCTTAGTATAAAATAATTCTTATTCTGAGTTATTTCGATCGGTATATCGATTAGAATTAATTTTAAAGTACCTATAGTTTTTAAATGGGATTTTTTAATGATAATCGTGTTCACAGTAATTTAATCAATTATCTCACAAAGTGGTTCATCGTGTAATGTTAGGGTCAGTTTTGTAAATATTAGATAAATGTTCCCATAGTCCGGTTTCGTGGGCGCGATTCCTCACTTGATAATGACGTCGCTGGTGCCCATCGGCGGCATGATGGCGGACTACCTCCGCAAGAACAACATCATGAGCACCACCAACGTGCGCAAGCTGTTCAACTGCGGCGGCTTCGGCCTCGAGGCCTTCTTCTTCGTGCTCATCGCTTATGCTGACAATAAGGTACGAGATACTTTTTTATATTTCACTATTGTTTTATATAGAGTGTTACCATATACAACTGTAACAACCGCTATCAGCTTGTCGTCACTACCGAAACAGATAAATTCGTGAAAAATTTGCCGTAGCTTGTTGTACCTAACACCTTTGTACATTATTTGAACTACGCGTATCACCACCCTATAGAGATATTCTATATTATATCATAAGATTTCGGTAGTTATTCAAAATGGTTCATTACTTTCTAAAGGCTCAAGTTAACCTTCAGCAATTTGTTCAATGTACAATCGCGCTACGTTGTAACTATTAGTAATCGAGTACTGCTTGTTGGCAGTACGTGGCGACCATCGAGCTGACGCTGGGCGTGGCGTGCAGCGGCTTCGCCATCTCGGGCTACAACGT
This sequence comes from Elbella merops, assembly GCA_018244855.1. NCBI lineage: Eukaryota > Metazoa > Arthropoda > Insecta > Lepidoptera > Hesperiidae > Elbella > Elbella merops. Next base: position 650 of record DWMG01004056.1, on the reverse strand, counting down.
GAACCACCTGGACATCGCGCCGCGCTACGCCTCCATCCTCATGGGGCTATCCAACGGCATCGGCACCATCGCCGGCTTCGTCGTGCCCATCGTCATCGACTACATAACGCAGGAGAAAGTGAGTCCACATTTCGTATCATTCACGACCGCTGTTATAACTATTGCGATATAAGTGTTCTTATAATGCAATAACTCAACTTACTCCGATGTAAGACGTTATAAGTCACTTCTATTAGAATAATGATCAATTATTTATTAATAATTAATTTTACTTAACATTCCTTCTTAATTCTTAACACCTTGTACATAAGTGAATAATATCTACAACATTTGTCTATCCAACAAATGTGTTTATACACAAAATTAAAGTTTTACCCACATCGACTGGACTCGGGGCTCTCCTCCGCAGTTTGATTTGCGTGCTTCTTTGTATCGCGCACGTGTAAAACAGCTTCCACTTGAGGTTTTCTTTATGAGCTATGACGTAGGCAGCGGTTAGTTCTTAGGTGTTGCAAATGTTTATATGCGACGGTAACAACTTACCATCAATTCGCCATTAAACATTTTCGTGTTACCAAGAATATTAGCTCGGATAGAACAGCAGCTTGGATCAAATAAATAAATCAGTTTCGAAAAAAGTCCCTTCTCGT
>DWMG01004055.1:0-11287 GCA_018244855.1 Elbella merops | reverse complement strand
TAGGTGGTGTGCCTATTGCCATATACCGGACACAGATCCAGACTCCGAGTCATTACTATAAATTTCTACTAGAAAATCAAATTTTTAGACAAATCCAATAGTTCTAGACCGAGGATTTGAACCGAGGACCTCTTGATCGGCTGTCGCGCATTACAGCCAGTCAACCAACGAGGCAGTCAAGTCAAATCAATCTAATTGTTTAAACATCATAATAAAGCAAACTTAACGATTTATTTATTATATTTCTGTCATTCACTTCTAAGAGATCTTTTGAACTGTTTTCAAAACGCTTGTAGCCGTATACAATTATTATGTACAAAATAGTCTATGCGTCGACTCATAGGCACAACAACTTTTTCTTTTTTTCGTGTCTCGTTAATGGTACAGTCTAAATACTGGCATGTCTATCGTGCCCAAGTAATTGGCAATTATGTTTCTTTTCCCGTCCATGTACACAGAAAAACTAAAACAAACAAAGGACCATTCTTTTCTATTAAAAGCGCACACAGATAACATACGACTATCGCATTAATATATTTATGGCGTCTGTCAGACAGGTAATGGAATGAAAACACTGTAGAAACAGTTTCTCTGACGCGAGATACGAAAAACACAAATAAAATAATAGCGGGGGCCCTCCTTGAGAGCTTCTGCATAATACAAAGAGTTTATTGAGATGCATTGCATTGATGTCTGTGACAAATAAATCAGATCTCCATACATTTGGGGGCGTATACGTATGAGGTTGGAAAATTTGCACGTTTCCTTGCTCGGTAATGTCACGTCCGGGACTGAATTATTATTATTATATCATAACGCCATCCTTTATGGGGTAGGCAGAAAGTATTTCTATCCTTACAAACATCACCTGCTTCTTCAACATTAATAATATAAAGAATGTTTGATTTTTAAATTAATTAACTGTATTAGAGACACAAATATACACAGAATTAAATATGTAGGTAATTAGTAGCAACCCTTTCATAACGATTTAATATTAAATTGACCTTTCCTATGTATTTCAAAATTCAGACTGATATGGATGGTTTTCACGATAGCAGTGTGGCTTAAATTCAGCCTATCAATTTTGTGATTCTAGGTTCAATTCCTGATGCGGATGTGCTTATGTATATACAAAATTTTGTGAGCTCTAATGATTAACATATTACCTGCTGCAACGAAAAGGAAAACGTGAGGAAACATGGATACCATAGAATTTTCCAAAAAATTCTCTTAGACGTATGAAGTCTGCTGAACCTCGCTTGGCCCGTGTGCCAGATCATACCTCAATCCTTCTCATTGTAAGAGGAAATTCTTATTTAATAGTGGAAGGATGGACTGTTAAAAAGATTTATGGGAAAATAACTTTTGAAATCATTAGAATAGTAAAGTGTAGTCGAGAAGAAGTTTCACGGCTAAGTAAGACTGCATAATTAAGAAATTCAAAATAATTAATTGTGTTAAGTAAAATTTCAAACAACGGTTGTCACCTTAACATTGGAACAAAAAGATGTCTTTCTTAATAAGTAGAAATAAGTCTTATAATAGTCTTTCTTATAGACACATGTAACTTAGGTCTTTTCAAAACAAGAATGTGCTGTTGGACGCATCCGCGCTTGCCATCAGGCGGGATCGCGGCCAAACGTTAGCCTATCATATGATTAAAAAAAAATTTCTGGGTATAATGTTGTCACTTGTTACATGAATCGTGATTTACAATATCATTATTACATTCCTAACGCGAATTTTATTACACCTTCATTTTGTAAAAGCGTACAATCCAAATTTCCTTGCCGGCCTTAAGAAACGGGACCTGAAATTTACAATGGGCGAAATAAAGCATAATTTTCCAAATTTGTCTCCATACATTGTCATTCCGAACGCAACCAATACCTACATTCTTCATTACTTATCTTCACACGCATCGATACGCAACATTTATTACGGCTATACTGAGCAAACATAATTGTGTACATTAATAATTAAAACTACAACTCTAATTCAAAGACTTAAAGACGAATTTCGAATGGCATACACGTTGGTAGCTGTAAATATAAGCTGGTTTATGAAAGTCTAGAGCGCTTCTATCGCGTCAAAACAAGAGGAGGGTAGAATGTATTGCAGTCGGCAATCTTAATGCCCTTTCCACAATATCTTTACTGACGCCCCTCGATATGAATAATGTGTCATACGTACGCGCCCTTTATCGAGAGCTGGGACTGCAAGAAGTTCGTAACTTGTAACGAACTATAACATTATGTATATTGCTCGCTGATAATACTAACATAAATTTGGGTAGTCGTAAAATATTTTCGTCGCGTGATTTCGTTAACGAAATTATATTTATTATTGTTAACATGTTCAATTAATGATTCAGAGGCCGCTTTGACATCACATAAATAATAAGCAGGTTTATTGGAAACATTCTTCTTCGTCTTCTCCATGCCCGATACTAATCTGCCGTTGAAATTTGTCAACAAAATATATTAATATTCTATATCATCCAGCACCTTCTTGTCTTGCGCAGATCATTTCGGGAGTAATATCTTCTCTTAGTATCTAAATGAGCTTTAAATACCTTTGGGTTACGAGAATTAAACTGAATCATATATTATGTCAATGTAGATACAAAATATATTATATTTAAATCAGTAGGCGTAATAAATTGTAGCAGAGACTGTTATTGATCAGTACTTGAAAAAATTACCAAGCCATTAAATTTGTTAAGAATTATGACAGAAAATTATTATTATACCATCAGCTCTTGGGACTCATGGGACTCTTACAGACTAAAAAGTGAGTAACGAGTGCTTAACATGATGATAATAATACACACACAAAATTATGTTAATTAAAAGAAATACAATATTTTACTTATTTTTTTTCATTTTGTACATCCGACCTACAAATTCTAATGTTTTTATATATTCGTCACACCTTGAACTATAGTTTGTATTTTAGTACAAATCGGCAAAACCATCCCTATTTTTATGTTCCCTGCCCAGCTTTTCCATCAATACCATAATTGGTCACGCCCTTATGTTCCATATCAACAATGAAATGTCGATTTAGGTCGTTAAATGTACATAAAATAATATAAAAGCAATGACGTCAACAAGCGACACAAACTATTTGGCTCTTAATTTTGTTAGGCACGACGTCGAAATTCCTTAGATATTCATACATTTATCAATTACGAGTGCCTTTTAGTTGTGGATGAGCAGAGTGTAATGTAAATATAACTTCGATATTGCTAATATATGGGACATTAAACCTAAAAATTGATGAAAAACAAAAGCAAATAAGCTTATTTACTATCCATTAGAGCTTGAAGATATAACTATTTAATATTTATGCAAATCTAATATTCTAGTCAAATTTAAAATTCTAACTAAAAGATGACCACCACAAGATTTGCGAACTGTGCCTTCAGTGGCGCGGGACACTGAAGAAAAAAAAGTGTTATAACTTAAACATTAAATGACATTAACATATAATTTTCTTTTTATTAATTAAGCACTAATGTTTTAAAAGTCATACACTATGTTTCATAAGTTAAACGCTTAGACCATTTACGTCGATTTTACCATTTACACATTTCACACGTTACATTTCGTTTATGTGCCACCACAGCATCTAAGAGGACTGTTATGAGACGACGGTAACAACTCACGGGTTACTTGTTATCCATATTTCGCAACCCAATACACGTCTCGCATATTACAGCGTATTTAAATGAGCATTCAACCTCACATAGTGAGATAAAAAAAATGAGAGTACAAACACTTGTATTATTTTGTGGGGGTGATTCTTTGAGGCAGGGAAAAGCCAATGTTTTGGCTCAGTGGCAAAAAAAATGCAATATTTTAATATTAACTGTATTATGGGGTGCATGGGATGCATTCGCGGGATTATTGTAAAGAATGTTGGGATTAGCATGGATGCGGTTGCTGGCTTACAGTACGGCTTCTAATATTGTTGGGTTATGAGAATTTGTATCGTTTAATATACTAATATAGGTTATTTACAAATAGGTATTATGTACTTACATAAACGGATTGCAAGTAATTATTTCATTATATAAAGAAATAATCAATGGCAAAAGATGAAAATTAGATCTTTGAGGAAGGATTTGAATACAACATTGAGAAATATTATTGGTGTCAAACAGTGCCTTGGTTGAATAATTTTTAATTACTTTGAAAACTGACATCAAATGCATATACATATTACATGATATAAATTGATAACTACGTCTATAATTTCTCTAACTAATCAAGAATTATCTCAACATGTAAATGAATGAATAAATGACCACAAAATGTGATAACATGGAAAGATATTAGGTTTTCATATCTAAATATTTAGCTTTTCTTCCTTTGAAAGGGCTGTATTTTTTTACGAAAGTAACAAAAGTTAAATATATTGTAGAATAATCTTTAATTAATGATTGTAAAATTGTAGTGTCTGTCAATAATGTAAGACCCATATTATTTCCGCCTTCGAGGCCCATATCTAAGCATAAAAAACTACCCTGGGCCCACTGTGAGGGTAACATCGGTTTGCACTCGCTCATATTGCCTAATATTCGGCTACCCTCTTATTAAAATACCAAGGGCCATTTGTATATATTTATAGTTCAACAAAAGGTCCCTGTCAACGTTATTGAATAGCCCATCCCCGTAGGTTAATTTCGGTAAAACATTTCATCAATAAACTGCAAAGGAAAAAAGAAAAACACATTTTAAAACTAAGGGAGTCACTTCGTTTTATTCAAATCCATTCAAAAAGTCCATTCAAAGTTTTTCTTTTTAACATACTCGTACATACGTGTTTTACAGCGCATGATACTTTTTAAATAATTAGTAGGGTCAGCAAAAACTCGGTGATTTATTTTACGGTTCAATTACGTTTATCTAAAGATACCCAAAGTATATGCATTGAAATGATTGCAATAGTATCTTTTTACTCAAAATAAATTCATAGAACGTTCTCTTAGGGTTCCGTTTGGAGAAACAATCATCATCATCATTATCAGCCTACTCCCGTCCACTGCTGGTCATAGGCCTCTCCAATAGCACGCCACTGAGCTAAATAAACCCAGTACCGCACAAAAACCCACAAATATGTTTGTGGATTGCAGTGACCTATTTGGTTTCATAAGTATAAAGAAATATAATTTCGTTATGTTTGATTTCACTGAAATAGTTTTATGTGCTGCTGAGTATTATATTTTTTTCCCAGATTTTTCCAGATTTCCCCACAATTGCAAGACGCTTGAGGCGCTCTTCACGACATTGACAGAGATCCAAGTAATTGGCCAACCAGTTTTTTAAATGTTTATTACACAGCTTTTAAATCCTCCAACAGGTATTATGATTATTTATTACTTTGAACCGTTTAAGATACTTTTCGGATCGTTGCACCACTCCCGACAATTCGCCTCTAGGTCTAGGCGAATCGCACATGCATGGGCCGACCGCGCCCAGCCTTGTTTAACTTTAGAAACTGCTTACAATCTACAACCACATCAAGACTACCAGCTCTTCACTTGTTGTATATTTTAATTATAAATTTTTATTCGTTGTAATAATAATAATCCATCTCTAAATTATATCCAAAATAGAATTTCTCGCGAGAGGTACGAAACAAAATTACTCGCAAACGTTTTCAGCTACCACCCTGTGTATAGTGGTATTTGAAGCTATAACCATCCTGTGTACTAAGTAGTGTTCAAAGCTATAATGACGCAGCTATCCAGACACACTTTGTCACAGAAAATCTCCCGCAAATGAATATGAACGGCGCGCAGCCAACGCCGGGGGAAACGACTATCACAGCATAAAATGTCTCGCGCCGTTTTATTGCGATCGCAGTTCGCGGCGAGATATTACTATCTGATGCCTATAAATAATATGTTATGGTTGGTGTTTTTAAAACAATGCTGTATGCGATTGTACCGCAATATCCTATGGTGTTTTTGATAGAAGATATCTTGAATCCTTCATCTTAATGCATTTCCCGGAAGAAGAATGTTAGTCAATGAAATCTTGATAAACTTTATTCTGTGAACAATTTTAGTGTTGTTAGAACTTTTATTGTAACTATTATTAAAATTACTGTTATTTTGTAATGTATGCAAATGAAATATCATTTACGTAAAAATCCACCCAACGAAATGTGACTACCCCGCAGATACCAGCCGCAAGCCGCGACCGCAAGCCGCATGCATGACTTAAAACTGTCATTGCGGGATTTTGTACCATGGTTTCGATTTTGCATGTTGGTTATTGAAAACATGTATGTTCATGATTATATAAATACACAAGTTTATTCCTGTGAGTAAGAGTCAACTTCCATATTCCGGGAAATGTCCATCCCCGTGACGAGATAAAAAACTTCCGAGTCCAAAGATGACGGAGTTGTGATCCTAGGTAATTGAAATAAGGCAGGATTTTAGTCAAACGCGAACCTATTACTATTAAATAACATTCACATACAAACAAAATAAACATAAATGTTTTAAAAATTTCATTTAAATTTACTTCTAACTAGATGAAGAATATTTTTACGTAACTTGAACGTTGTTATTTAGAAAGGAGAAAAAGACAACAGAATTATTAGAAAGGAGAAAAAGACAACAGAATATTTATTCTAGCTATTGTTACAATGTTTCAATAACTAGCTGACCCGACAGATGTTCAGCCTGAACAGGTACTAACATATTCGTCCGAAATAATTAATGAATATTCTTCACCTGCGAAAGGAAAACATTGTAATGTGCCACGAAAAAATCTAGTGAAATTAATATATTTATAATTATGTTTATACGATGTAATTTTGGACTGTAATAGATTACATAGGTTTTTTTACACCATTTCTCACTCCATAAACTAAACATTGTCAATGGAAAATTTATAACAAGTTATTTCTTAATTGTAATCATTAATAATGTAAGTAACTAATTTTACAGTACAAGTTCCGATATATTATATCTTTTTAATAAGGTCCACCAATAAATCATAAATGGTAATGAAACTGTGATTCATAAATATTTAATAAATTAATTGACAAGCAATCCGGGATATCTTAATTAAAAAGTAAGGAATCGTTTGTCTTCCTCCAATGAAGCTTAATAAAAGCTCAAATGGAGAAAAAAGCGGAAAAAGATGAGCAACAATGATTAGACAGTTAGAGATTTAGGTGTTGACAAATTAGCCAATTCTCGCGCGCCGGGGAAAAGCTTTCCATAACCTGCCAACCTTATTACGGCATCCGCCTCCTATTGACTTTAATTTTCTACTCTGTTGACGTTTCCAATGATATATATCTCCAGTGGAACGGCAGAAATAGGGTCCCGCTTTTTCAAATAACGACGGACACCCCATCAATCGTCTCCGTCACTCATTTGCACTGTCGCTTTGTTGAAATATTACGAGTTATCTATCGGGAAAATCACGCTTGCGAAAACTATTCGGACGTCCGAAAACAATCTTTCACTTTGATTATTTTTCTATTGTAAATAATAGAGGGAGGTTATGAGAGGTTATTGTTTGAGGATAAACGCTGGAACGCGTGCCAGCCTGAGGGCTTTTTTTGTTGGTTTTTTTTTAGGTCAAACGTAATATTTTGGTTTGGTTGGCAACCGTTATACAGATTTAGCCAAACATAAAGATAAGAGCTTTATTTAATACCGACAGGATGCTGTTTCGGCCGCTCGTGCGTAATTTCGTAGCCAAAATTAGCCTTTGTGACTTGTTTGTCGGGATTTGCTTGATAGTTGAGCGTTTTAAGCGAAATTTAACGAGCCAGTGCGTATATACTGTGTAGAGATTTATAACCGAGGCTCAAATCTATATCGTTCGCGTACATTTCGGGATAGCACAGATAATATGTGACAATAAATTTAGCGACATCCTTTTTGTGTTTATCTATAATAACTACCTGACCAGCATGATAAAGGCAGACATATTTCTGTACTATATGCGTAGATAGGCCGCTAATAGGAGAAGTGATGAGTTTATTCATTTAAATATGATTATCGAAGCAGACCAACCTTTTTGCACGTATATATTATTATAAGAAATAGCATCTAGCGTTCTGAATAAGATTTTCACTTGCATAAAATATTAATTCATATTTAAATGAACAGTGTGAACGCGCCTTTACTGTATTAAAAATATCAACACGTCAAATGGCATGTGCAATATCTTAGGGTTTTTTTCACATTTACTTATATCCGCTGAACATAAACAAAATAGCTTCTCAGCAATTGTGTACGTTGACAGATCTGCCCTTGTTCCATATTTTACGAGTACATCTGAAACATCAATCGGAAAAGATTCTTATTTTAAAATGTAATCTACGAAAGTGGTGTAAAATTTAGTTTTTAAACATTCTTCATTTATACAAATAAAGGTGAAGTGAATGAAAAAAAGATGAATGTCGAAAAAGCAAAAAAGTTGTGCAAGATTAGAGATATTTATGTTATATAAAGGATCTGGCTTTAGGATATAATACACATCTACCGATTCCCTAGCGACATTCTGCGCTTCATAATATGTCAAGGCGTGACCTCTTCACTCCAGATCACGTTTACTCTACAGTTATCAGTTCTTCATCTGCAATTCTGCGGTTAACAGTAAAAATAACACGAAACAACGTGAAAGTAATTTTGAAAAATACATGTAGGTATTTATTAAGGTATTAGAATATTTAATTAGATATTAGGAAAGGTATTGACGGCCTCGTCGTTTGAGTGGTTGCCAGTGCGACTGCCGATCGGGACGTCCTGGACTCAACCCCGGATCGGGTACTATTGGTTTTTTCTAATTTAGAATTTCTAGTAGTGACTCGGAGTCTGGTCTGTGCTCGGTGTATGACAATAGGCTCCCACCATGGGACGTAAACGTAACTGGTGAAACGTGGGAGTGTACTATACTCCTATGCTGACCTCTTCGGGGATTACAGGCGTTATGTTACGTTTAGATTTATACAACATGGTATCAATTGAACCGGAAACAAATGAACGCGGTCATAATTAAACGGTTCATTAATTAGGACGTCTGTCTGCAGCCTGAAGACGAACTATAGCGGCCGCTACGGTGCACTTGAAGCGAACTTACAAAAGGCGTATTAATAATACTAGTCCAAAATTGGTCATAATTCGACTGTAATTCGTTAAAATTTAAATTCGAAAGTCACTAGGGATTGTTGTCAAAGAACCTCTATATCTATTAAAGTTCATATTTATGAACTCTGTGTAACTTGATCAGTTCACCGCAGAACACAATATGAATTTGTATTTGACAATATGAAGAACAAGTATTAGTAACTTCTAATATGAAGTGACTGAGGTAATGATACTAACAGCTATTATTCCTGCACTTCTGCTATCTATGCAACAACATCTATGTGGTTCTTTACTATTATTTTCACTTTGTTTACTTTAGTGCATTTCTAACACATGCTTAATGTATTTTAATTTTCTGCACACCTGTACATTAACTTTAGACGTGTCATATGTTTAAAATTTCGCTTTTAAAATAGAACTTTATTATGTGTAAATTATACTCGTAACACAAGTTTCCCTTCCAGGCAAGGTGGATTGACACCGTGAAGACGACAACAGAACACTGAAAAATATATATAAAAGACCTAATTCACATGGGAAACTAGACAAGTATTATGTTTAATGCGGGCTCTCCCGTATTAACTCATTCGATGTTGAAGAAGTCTAAATACAGACGACGTTAACCACTTACCTTCAAAATTCTTAATCAATGATGTATAAAACTAACAATAAAGTTGTATTTAATTCGGCAGCTTCAAAATTCTTTACAAGGTCCATGATATATATAGGTTCTAGAAGGGTGAGTAGTTTCCTCGGAAGCTATGTACGAGAAACGTTTTAGTGAGTTGGAATAGTAACAAATGAATGCGGTCAAAATTACGTACACCATTAATAAGATCGTCTCTGTTGCACAGACGAATTATATACTCTACAGTGCATGCCTGTGGATATTGATGTCCCTACACATCTGCCTTTTACCCTTTAACTAATGTAATAAGATTACAAAGGGGTGCAGCAGACGGATCAGGGCAGAATTTGATTGAGTCGTTATATTTGAATTGGTACTTTGATGAACAGGCTCGTTTAAATTGTCAATTTATTTAGGTAATGCTAAAATGAGTGTGCTAAAATAAGTCTGCCAACCCGCACTTGGCCAGCGTGGCAGACTATGGGCTTGACTCTCTCAATTTGAGATGGAGGCCCATATTCCAACAGTGGAATGATAAATGGGTCGATAAAAAAAATTGGTTTTCAATACGATACTCGGCGGCGCCAAATGTCTAATATAAGACTTTTGTTGCAACAAAATAGTATTTTTTATTACGAACCTAATAACTTGATTCGTCCGATATCAAGTTAATATTTTCTATATACATATATATGATCCAATATTGAATTAGAAAAAGACGCGCCCGATTCGAGTCCGGACCTGAATCCGCATAACGAATCACCACTGACGTTTTCGCAAGCGTTAACTGCGAACGAGAAGGGTTGGGGCGCTATATTATAGCCATTATAGACAATCGTTTAGTCGGCAAACAAAATATACAGAGATAAAGCGATGCGTCACGGGCGAGTGCTGTAAATTGTGTTTCATGCAACTTCGACTAACAAGTATTCGAATGTAGTCTTAATTTCACTTCACAATGCAGGCGGGTTCTTAGCGTGAGCATTTGTCCACCTAAGTATTAAATTCAGCTGACATATTAATCAAACTTCTCAACATTCATTAAGGTCATCAAACAACATTAGTCAACGTCCGTATTCAGGCCTCTGAGACGGCGCGCCATTGAGTCCCCTTTCAAGTCCTTAATTTTTTTTGTTGCTCTACATTCTTCTGCCTACCTTTCCTGGGAGATAGAGGCGTGGTGTTAGGTATTATATATAGTTATTCCTATTCGCTTTTCGTCAATGTTCGATCCAATTTATAGGTAGCTTAACATCTTGTGGTTTTCTATATCATGAGTCTAGCGCCGAAGTTAATGTTGGACATCGCCAATTGGTGTTCTTTAAAGTATTATTTCAGTTCAGACTTCATTTTGATGTTTGGTAATAAGGGTAGCGCAGCAGAACCTGACCCTTCGAGTAATCGTCGGGGCGGGCCGCTACGTTAGGAACGACGTGCTGGAGCGCGACCTAAAAGTAGAGCCCCTGGATGGGTTCGTGGCCCGGTTGGCAAGGCGTCAGTACGACCGAGCCGACAACGGGCCCCAT
>DWMG01004054.1:0-11289 GCA_018244855.1 Elbella merops | reverse complement strand
CGAGCGCACCAGAACTATTTCACCTCGCAAAGGATAGGGACAGATTCCAAAAAGTGATTGCCAGCCTTCACTAGTTGGAGAGGCACATGTAGAAGAAGAAGATAAAATACGCATTTATATACTTTATGCTACGTTACGCTAGAAAAATATATGAAAATAGACCGCTCCGTTTTGTGTCAATTAAAATAAAACTGTAAAAACATTCCAGGGTTGTGAGACTGTTATTAAAATTCCAGCGTTGTAACACGCAGTCTTTAGAGATCACGTACTATTTCCATGTTAGTTTCCTTTCTTAATCAGTTGGTTAGTTAACTAAACAATCTGAATTAAACAACTAAGATTAATTCATGCGACTATTTGAAATTATATGTGTACACGTTTACGTCTTAACTGAGTGAAAATAACGTAAATAGTCTAGTCTGTCCAAAAAATGTATGCAATTTTGTGAAGAGGGGAAAAGTTTCGTCCGCCTAAGTCAAAACATTGTTCTTACTTCAGAGTTTTTCCGTAAATAGTCATCATAATATGATCTGCAATGCTTGTATATAAATATCATACTGAATTAAAAAAGGAACAAAGGGTAAAAATCTACTGAATCCGAGACTTAAAATCAAAATGAAAAGATGACAGGAACAAAAGATAATAAAAAGAGAACTAACTGATACTGAAAAAGTAAAAATTGTAGCACTCAAAGGCTACTCTTTTTGTATTAAAATAATACCAGTTACTAATCTCTTCGGACTCCGTGCTTCACATAATTACGATATAACTTTAATTAAAGTAGGTTCGTTCAAACATTAATTATACGTATACATATATATTTCGTGCTCTCTGCCTACCTCCTAAGGGACCTATTGTGAAGGCATGTATGTAGGTACATAAATACATTCGGGTTACGGGTTTTTTCCGGATACATCCTGAGGTTCTACGGACTTCAAAGCGCGTTTCGAATGATAACAGTTTTCACGAATAATTAATTACATTAATCCTGTATTGTTCCGACGGGATAGGCAGATGAATGTAGTGCTCCCAATTTTCACCAGTTATGTAATAAGTCCCATATATTATCCCAATAAATAGCGGCACAACGCGGCCAACCTAGACACGGCTGCGTGCTGGCCGCCTACGGGCAGCAGCGTACGCAGTGCGAGAAGCTGTGCTCTGTGATCCCGATCTGCATGTCCAATGTGGGAATAATGGACAAAAACCCCCAGAGGAGGCCTATTTCGAACAGGAAACTTAATAGACTGTTGATGATGAAAAATTCAGACTCCTCGTCAATACTGATGTTTACGTAAACTTTAATCATATAAAAGTATATATAAATCTCTTTATATTAATTATATCATGGAGCAACGTTGCGGAGTATGGTCTAGACCTCCTTTAGTTGCTGATCTAGACCACCAGGGGAAAGTAAAAAATACATTCCGACAATAAAAACAATACGTTGCCATCAAATATTCATGAATGGGAATCCGATCAATAGAATCAGTGGCTGTGTAAATACACAATGAATCGTTAAGTATTCAACGCTCACTTTACATACCAGTAGACTATCTATAAATACGTAACATCGCGCCTGTAAACCCCCAAAGGGATAGGCAGAGAGTGTAATACACTCCCACGTTTCGCAAATAACCTTGACTTTTAATTTAACTCGACTGCCTCGGTGGTCGAGTGGTGGCAAATACGCCTGCCGATCTGGAGGTCCTGGGTTCAAATCCCGGGTCACGTACTATTGGGTTTTTCTAATTTAGAATTTCTAGTAGTGACTCGGTGTCTGGATGTGTGCCCGGTGTATAGCAATAGGCTCACCACCTATTCCATTGTGGGACTTAAACGTAACTGGTGAAACGTGGGGGTGTACTACACTCCTTCGCCTACATCTTCGGGGATTACAGGCGTGATGTTACGTTACGTTACGTTTAATTTAACATTTTATATTTTTCGTTTTATAAGCAGTCCAATCTCATACTTTTGACTTAATTATGTCAGTTGCCTTTCTAAATAATTGCAAGACGTTCTGTCTAAAACAACAAAAATTCCATTTTATTGACTAGCGTTAATATCTAGGTTTCATATAAAATACCACGCTTTACAGGTCGAGAAGCACCTTAACATTGAACAGAATCACCCTCAAATGTTACTATGGGAACTGACAGACAGCTTGTGATAGAAAAACTGTCAGTCTAAAATGTGCCGCAGTCATCATCATCAAAGCTTTTACTGTTTATCTATTAGACACGGGTGTCCACGTATATTACTGTACTAATTTAAAGATAATAATTAATAATGAAACGTAGGTTCTAGAAGATGCTACAACAACATTACGTTGCAAAACAGACCGCTAGTAAAGATCTAAATCGCAGTGGCAAAGTAGGCTATCAAAATGTTTGTATTGAATATATACTCAACATTTACTAAATAAATACTCATATAGTTGTTATAACGCCTACTTTATTTTAATATTTACAAAGGAATACTTGTACATACATAGACTTGTATTGAAGTAAAATACAAAGTGGCAGTATTTTATGTCCTTATGTCCGGAAGAGCAATAAATGTTTATGAAGTAAATCAAATATCACACCAACATTTCTCCATTATCTATAACGTGAACAGCGCCTGTGATGCTGCGCGCGCGGTCGCTCGCAAGATAAACAATCAGGTCAGCAACCTCATCGCTTTGCACCATTTTGCGAAGCGGATAGTTTTTATCGCGAATATTGTACAATTCCTCCGCTTGTGTTCTACTAAAACCTGCTCTCTCCACGAAAGAAGTCTTCGTACCGCCCGGATTAACGGAATTCACGCGAACGCCCTGAGGCCCGAGCTCCAGCGCGAGACATCTAGTGAATTGGTCGAGGGCCGCTTTAGAAATGCAATAAGGCATAAAATCCACGTCTTTGATCGGTCTGAACGCTGCGACACTGGACACATTTACCACGTTTCCCTTCGAGCTGATGAGATAGGACACGGCCAGACTGGTCAAAAGGTAAGCCGGCCGCATGTTGATATTCATAGCCCTGTCATATGCCTCCACGCCATCATGAATGCTGCCTTTTATTCCAACACCTGCGTTATTAACTAATACGTCAATTCGACCAAATTCGTTTATTGTAATATCAATAATTTTCTTCACATCTTCATCGACAGAAAGTTCCGCTTTAATAATCAAGGGTTTAAATCCCTTCGTTTGTTCACACTTTGTTGCGACTTCATTCAGAGTGCTCTCGTTTCTGCCAACGAGCACAACTTTCGCCGATTGCTCGGAGAATAAAATCGCCGCAGCTGCGCCAATGCCAGAACTGGCACCAGTAATAACAACTACTTTGTCTTGGAAGTCCATCGCTGACGACGTACCGAGTTCGACTGATCTGGCTTGCTTGTTTAAATGTTTGATTAAAAACAAGTTTGACCTTAAAAACACTTGAACACTTCATCGAAGCGTGATACTTACCGGTTTTTTATATCAGTGCACGAACACTGGTGGCACAAAAAATACGAGTATATAAAAACAACATTACTTTTTAATAAATTAGTATGATTTAATTTAAAATACATTAACGAAAAACTGATTTTAAGTTCCAAAAGCCACCTCTATTAATTCTTTTTTAAAACATTCTTCTTCAATAAATTAAGGTTTAAATCCCAAGGGCCAGGTACTGTTGGATCGTTCTTATTTAGAATTTCTATTCTAACTCGGAGTCTGGATTTGTGCTCGGTGTATGGCAATAGGCTCGCAACTATTATAGAATGAGACTTAACCGTAACTGGTGAAACGCGGAAGTGTACTACATTCCTCTGCTTACCTCTTCGGGGATTACAAGCCCGATGTTTCGTTTACGACACCTCGGCATGCTATAAGCCTCGATTTATTTGATTCGAATCGTATATTAGGTATAAAAGTCGAGGATAGTTGTAACGGCGCTGCAATATGTACGAATCATCGAACAATTTATTTAGCGCAGATAACATACACATTAAATAGCGCTAAAAAACTGAGAATTGAAGTGATTGGACAAAGTATTAAAATGAAATTCAGTCGGTTTTAATTTACGGTTCCAATGTAGAAAATATTTTACATCAATATCGAAAATCGTAAAAACCTTACATAGAGCTTGTATCTCCTGAAAGAGGTAAGTTTAGGAATGTAGTGCGTTTCACCACCTACGTTATATATCCGATGCAACAACTCGACGTACGAGGAAATCGATCAATAACGAAATGAAATTGTATGAATAGTGTGTTGTTTAGTTATAATATTATGAAATAAATACCATTATTATCACTGATCAAACTACGCGAGGCACGTTGTAAGGACAAAACTTCTTCCTACCTACCGATATTTGGGTGTTAAAGGAAGAGCGGGTCTCCCAACTTTACAATTTAGAGAGTCCGAAGACACCAGAGGTATTTACATAACAATAAGTAATGGTAGGCAAAATGTATTCGAAGATATTGATTTTATAATTTGGCCTAAGTCCAGTGCATCTATTTAAATGAACCGAGGAATGTTAACATAGTCTAACGGTTCCGAACAATGCTTCCCATGTGGTCGCTGAAGATAAACTTGGAAATGTTCTGAGAATTCAATCGAGCGAGCTTACACTTTATGGCCGAACATTTAGTAACTAAAATCGCTTGGACATTAGCAGCGTTACTGCGCTTGAATAATCATTCATGTAAATGACATGCCTCGGAACCGACATTACGTAGTTTGCCTTCAATACGAGAAGCAAGTCGGGATGAATGGATTAATCAAATCCTGCATTGTTAATGTCAGTTAAATTTCGTATCACACATATTCCGAAAGATCCTCTAGTTTATAATTGACATTGTTGAACCTAAAATATATATTAATTGGACTGAGTAATGTAGGGTCTCGCAAACTTTTATGTCACTGTGTATACACGCACACAATCATAAAGTAACAAACTTCGTGAAATTGACACATACGAGTATGGTTATCAACTGTTATAAATGAGGCAAAAAGTAAGATGAATCAAAATAATGCTCGAATAGAATAAAAATAGTATAGAAATAATTGTTACTAAATATGTAATAATAACATTTCATTTGCACACAATAACCTAAATAAATATACTCGTATGTAACATATTGAAGCCGTACTTTTATACGTTCCAGAGCGTTGCTCTACAAAGTCGCCCACAAGGGTAACAGGTGTGTAACAAAAGTATTTTCAATTTATACGGCAGTCACGTAAAATACAACCTTTCTTTTTAACTTGTTATAAAGCTAGAGGTTGAATGATAGCGTCATCAAGGTAATTCAAATAAAAGTGGCATTATAACTCTCCGAGCGCAGCGGGGTTACCAGAGTAGAGTCGCAACTCAGTGGGAGGTGACACCCGCAATTTGAGATCTTATCATAAATCTTAGAGATCGGGATGGATCACCGCTCGCTACCCTTCTACGACTATCATTTATACTTCATTATAAGAGGCTTACGTAAGCACCCTTCCTAATGGCCGACTTTCGTATCGTATGTTTTCGAACGCTGACGAGTCTTTTAGCATTTTTTCGCATCCAAGGGTCCATAGTACGCTGAACCCTATTAGTGAAATTGCTGTGCACGTTCTTCCTCAGAATTTCTTCCACAATATTATACAGGTTTAACGCGAATTTGGTGTCAAGGAAATTGGTGACCGAATACGGGAAAACGTCATTCACCGAATATATCTTTGAAAACGTTCTTATTGATAGTCAATACAGGTAACTGGAAATCACGAGCAATTCATAGATTATTTTAGGTGAATAAATATTACACGTTGGTATTGGGAAATACTTCAGAATATTTTGGACACATTCAACAGAGTACACACATCATTTACATTACCATCGAAAGTTAACTATAACAAGCAGTATTTATCAATTAGTGCGTTGTTCTATACGAATATAACTAATAAAAACTTCTAATGCTTAACAATTTTGATTTGAACAAATAAAACTAATAATTAAATTTAAAATATTTAAAGGTGAAAGATTATTTATTTCTCCCGTCAATAACTAGGGTTCTCTACTTTAAAAGTAATTATTAAACATGTAAGTACTATCTGATATTAACACACTACCTGCCATGGTTATTGCTTCTCGTTCCAGTCACTTTAATAATGGCTTTACCAAGTATTATACATACTTACTACTTTATTAAAAAAGATGGCGAGAGTTTTTCTTTCTACTGTCTCTCAGTCTACCACATCTAAGAGGTGTAAGTCGAAACAAGTAGTAATTTGATTGAATATGATTTTGATGACCATTACTTATGAATTGTACTATAAGAATAAAAAAATAGTCTTGGGGTGTATAGATAAATTTTGTCCGAGCTCACATAAATATTTAACTGGTGACGCACACATATAAGTACATATGTAATGTTTAGAGTACTTCAATAAAATTAGGTCGCTCGTACAAGTGTTTGTTTCAATAACATGTTGGCGCGAACATCGTGCTACGACTTCTGGCTTTGGCTCAAGCCGGATGTGGCTGATATAACGCATTTAACCCTCATTATTTCACAACGAGACACAACAAGATAAATATGCCGAAAATTTCCGGCAAGCTTTGGCGGTATATTCTCGTCGAAATTCCTAGATTTAGGTGTTTCCGGTACGCACCGCTCGTAGACGGAATGCGGGAAATTTGGGGAAATATCTTCACACCTGCCCAAAACAGAGATAACTTGAATATATTCATATCACCTCCCTATGTCGTACATAAAATAGAATACAATTCAAGTATAATCAACATATTAATTCGCTAACGTGGTAAACGATGGCCTTGTTCTTCCTATTTAGATAGGAATCCGTGCCCAACAGTGGATCGATAAAAGAATTGATAATGTAAATATTTTCATTAAATGTTTAGTTGAAATCTGCTTACGATACAATGCTCAATAGACTTTATCTATTGTTACCTGAAGTCAACAACTGGGACCGCCTTGTTTTCGTTGAATTCGAATCTCGGTAGACTTAATGAATAATTTCTTACTAATAATCACCCAGGCTGATAGCGACCGGCAGTCCTTAAGTTCATAGTTTATTCGAACTTCGTCCAATCTAGATCTAACCCAGATCTAATAATCTAGTCCTGTCTAATTCCACCTCACTAATTTAAACATTACTTCATTCGCCTAATTTTTCTCTCTAAAATACTTATGTTAAGCTCGTTAATTTAAAAACAGTCTAATTAATTGCAAGTTCTCAAAACTATAATACAATACAATATGGTTTGAGACTTAACATATTTATGAAGCATTTCTGAAACAATTAAAGTAACATGTCATACGCTGTTGAACATTTTGTAATGGTAATTTTATCATACTTTTACCCCGTACAAAACGTTTAGTATTTACTTACGTATATACATATTTATGAACTAAGAATTTTAAACAGATTTAGTCGTGTAGGCCTAACAAGAAACGTGAAAACCAAAACAAGTTTATTATAAAATGTGCAAACTGTGCTGCCACTAACATTTCGCCTCAACTGTTCTGCGAGCAAGTGACACATTTCTTGTAAATAACCTTCTTTTCGTTTAATATAAGTAAAGCAAGGCGGCAAAGCATGACGTACCATCCATCAAGCTCTCAAGGACTATGACAAGAAGGCTTACTTCTCTCATGAATATTTATCGCCCTGTTTATTTCCCAAACCGAGTTACTTGGAAAAAATATTGTGACTGCTTCAACCCGATCCGCTTTTGTATCAAAATTTATCTGCGATTTAGATTTACGCACATATCAGTGATATTTGTGAACGATAACGCGTTATTTCGATACTTGTGAAAATTATAAATTGTTACTTTTTTAAAATTGAAACAGATATGACGCAAAGTTAGCGTACTGACCTGCGATGAGATTTATATAACTGATACCTTCATTCAGACACATGATTCTTATCAGTTTTCTAAATATTAACGTGTTTTCAATGGCACATGAGCAGATATTTAGTCCATTTGCTTACAATTAAATCATATTAAACATTCACAATAGCGTAAAGGACTCCAAGATTAAAGCTTTATTTCATATAACCATTAAAATATTAGCAATCACATTATTATTGACACTGTTTATCAAAATGATTCGAAGTCCGAATGAAGAAATGTTAAACACAATATAAATTACGATGAAACGAGTTTATAGAAGGAATTCCACAAACAGATCGCATAGGTTTGGAAGAGATTATATCTGAGCCCGAAAGGAGGAAACGGTGAAGTTTACACCTTGTATAAAAATATAATATATTGTTGTGCTATAACTATTGAGAAATCATCACACACTAAATTCCATTGACGAAATATTGCTACACATATTTATGAAATAATTTGGGACTAAGCTGTCTAACGGAAGTAAAGAAAGCTTTTGTACGAGTACCAAAAGTCTGGAAGTTAGAAACGATTTAATATCATGTCACATTATTTTACCTCTAATAGGGAAATAAAGGCTCACTTACAAACATAGCTCGGCAAAAAGGCTGCCTTTGTTTTGGAGACAGTCTTTGTGTTGTCCAACTCCTTTGATCAATCATGACAAATTGTGTTTTGTTCTAAGAGAACCCGTAACCTAGTTTGACAGTTGTTTACTAAAAGTTTTCTTTTGTGGAAACAAACGACAAAGTTTCAATTGGTTTGATGGCGAATCCATATTTTTAGGAAGAAAGGAAATTGATTTAAATTGGACAGCTACAGCGTAACACGATGATTTGACAGGCGAAGTTTACTCTAAGTGTTTGACATGGCCTATATTCGAGCGAAATGGTAATAAATATGTACATAAAAATATATGCACAAAGAATAGTACATAAAAGATGGCCACTTTTATATAACATTTTTGATACGACATAAAATATATAGATATTTTTCATATTGTATCTGAATACGAATAAAATTTTGATTAATCTGAAATTACCTTATACTTAAAATAATATTGGCGTCAACTTAGTATTAAAAGGTCGGTACATAACCATGTGTAATGAATATAGCAATATTGAAAACTGAACCACAATGCTACTTAGAATAAATGAGACGTACCCGCGCGTAATGTTCAAATGAATATTAAAATTTGTTCAATACGGCGCGCGTCTGGTGTTATGACATTACATATTATTATGTCTTGTCCTCCTCAACTTTCACAATATTTTACGTCGGCTTCTAAATGCGGCGAATACCTCGGAGGCCGCGCAGGAAATATGGAGGGCAATAAAAATGTCAAGTCAGGTCATCAGAATGGAAAGCCCGAAGCGTTTTGTCGCCAGATGTGGCACTGAATCAATGAAAAACTGTTTTCTTCCGTGCCGCACATCGGCGATATATCAAGATGCGCCGTACGTTCGCACGGCTAAGGGCAACGCAACTATAATAATGGCCGTTGTTATGTTAGCTGACGGGGCTATTTCTGATCCACACACCTGACGCTGACAAACTAGATTGTAAATATTATCTCTACGTTCCCGTTTTCGGTACAAAAACAAGTATTGGATATGACGTCACAAATCTCCATATAGGCCTGGAAAATATCATGATGATATACGCAGTTGTTTTCTGGGACTGATGTGCGTAATTTGGTTTGATTCTTACTTTAAATAACTGGACTCAATCCAAGGTTGACTAGTTTATTACACAGAAATATTATTCTGAAGATATTATATCTAGACAATCTTGACGTTATCACTGATCCTGAATTATCAGATCAAGCATCACTTGGAATAAGCTGATTCATCATATATTCCATGACTGATATTTTAGATTTACTGACCATAAATAACAGTAGTCATAAAAAAATCCACTTGGCATAAAAGAAAAATATAAAAATGGTATAGAAAATTATCCATGTTAAATACTTGTCGTTGCTAACAAATATTGTCACACTTGTATAGAAGGTAACAAAATAAAATACTATCGTACCTTGAATTAACCGAAGGGTTACACTTCCAATTTAATCTAATTTTGTTATACGCCTCAAGGAATAAAATAAGCCCTAATATTTTGCATTTTCTGATCCATGACTGTTGACCAAGAGGTCCCGGGTTCGGTCCTCAGCTCAGGCAAATTACGAGTATTATTAGGTTTTTCTTTTTTAAGATTTCCAGAGTGCATGGAGTCCAGAGTGCAGAGAGCATGGAGTGGAGATTCGTGCCCCATGTTGGCAACAGGTTTTTATGAGAGGAATAACAGAACTATTCAACCGTGGAAGTATACTACACTCCTCTGCGTACCCCGTACCCAATACAGGCATGTATTTTTATATGTAATACATACAAAATACTCATATATTTACACAAGATTTTCTAAGTACAACATGAGAGTTGATTGTTTATAAATGTCTGGAATAGTACATAAAGCCGGCTCTGGGCACGTCCGGTCGACGTCAGTGCATCCGTGTCAATGAGCAGAATGAGTGATGGAGACCCAAAGATCCGATAGATTAGTGAATTACCTAATTTAGGAACTCCCACGTGCTTTCATAAAGTGCTCTCATTACGTTTTATGTTCGTAATTAAAAAAAACATTGGTTCAAATATAGCTTGTCTTGTAAGATATATATATTTCTCAAAAAGTAATGATACCTTATTCATTTTACTAGTTATTGTTACTTTATCTCGTTATCTAAATAAAGACGAAATAAGATGGTCAAAATTTAAAATTTTCGATAGAAGTTATACAATGGCAGCGAGAATTAATAGTATTCATAATAATACCAATAAACGAACTATTAATTTAAAAAGTTAAATCTAAACAGAATCGCAAAATAATTGTTTAAGCCGGTGCAGCTGAATGCTGCCAAATACAGTTGAAGTTTCCGAAATTGACAATAAATGTCTAAAATAAGAGGAGAGGCAAGTGTTTAGTTTCGGGGCAACGACAATGCTTTTAAAGATTTTGCAGACCGTCACTAATTGATCGTTAGCTTTATTTGAATCACCGCAAGAAGATTGGGGTGAGGGAAACCATCGTGAGGAAACCTGCTCGCCTTAGAGTTCTCCATAATATTCTCTAAGGCGTGTGAAGTCCATTCATAGTCAGGGTGGTAGATAATATCCTTAATCCTTGTCATTCTAAGAGGAGACTCGTGTGCAATAGTAGAACAATAGAGACGTTGATAATAATTATCAATAAAGCAGTCAAGACCTATATCAGTATCGGGAATGGATCACATATTATAACTAGGCGGTTGCATGAAAAGAACAAATAATTGACAGTCCACATTTGTAAGAGCCGCAGCGCTGAGAACAGGTCCGGTGTCGGAAGCGGCATTACACTGCGCATTAGC